>JAUJYS010003472.1:0-13044 GCA_033995665.1 Melogona broelemanni | reverse complement strand
ATTTTGGAGACGCCGGGGATCGAACCCGGGGCCTCTCGCATGCAAAGCGAGCGCTCTACCACTGAGCTACACCCCCGATATTTAAATCAACCATTTTGCGGAGCAAACGTTGGCACAGCAAAAATAACGCGCACAAAACATATTCAATGACGCAATGTGAGAAACATTTTTATCAAATACAACAAACATTTTATTTGTAAAATAAAATTAACAAAAAGGTATTTTGGAGACGCCGGGGATCGAACCCGGGGCCTCTCGCATGCAAAGCGAGCGCTCTACCACTGAGCTACACCCCCGTGATAAAAATTCAGCATCTGGCACAGCAAAGGTTCGCACCACACAACTGTCGCGCACAAAACTCATACGATGGCGCAAGGTGAATAACGGTAAAATTGAAAGGTCAATTTATCCGTAAATTTTAAAAATAAGTCGATTGGAGACGCCGGGGATCGAACCCGGGGCCTCTCGCATGCAAAGCGAGCGCTCTACCACTGAGCTACACCCCCTGACACATTCCAAACGAGCTTTACTAAGGCCTATTATCGGACGGGAGCCCTGCAGCATGCGCGCGAGCGAGAGAGCGAGAGAGCTGGCAGTGCGATCTCTTGTTCACTCGAAGAAAGAGCATCTCACTGAGCAGGCCACCGCGTGCAAACATAGCTGCGGCGTCCACAAAGCAGAATAGTTTCCCACCACTTTTAGAGAAAATAGCTGCATTGGTGTTCGCATTTTTAACGCAACAATCCATTTTCACCTCTTAAGTTTTATGTGGTTGCCGCGCTAGTTCAGTCGCGTTTCATTGAGCGCGCGCGCATTGACCCAGGTAAACCATAGACCACCATAGACTGATACTTCATTTATGGCACAACGCGTTATGGAGCCAAACAAAAATTAATTGCACAAATCCCAAGCCATTATACCTGTACAAAATTTCGCAATTCACAATTTATTTTACCCCAAATGCAATTTATTTAGTATACAAAGGAACATTTTATTTTTAAGCTGTCAGATAAAAAGAAAATGTATTCCTTAACATTTGTAAAATAGTGAATAAGCAATAGCCATATCTTAGACGCCCTTTAAATAGCCATATGCTGGGCAAAGAAACGTCGGTAGCCGTAATCCTAAAATGCCTGATCAGCTCGAAAATAAGAACACGATTATTTCAGATTTTATTTCCCGTGATGCCTAAAATTAACGATCAACATTCTCCTACATGTATTTATCGTTGCAAGCAAAGCGACGACTCCGCGCGAACAGGTTTATGGATTGCAATCTGGGGCAATTTGAATTTTCAATCGTGCAAGCAATTAAAATCTAGCATCGCAGCTTTATAAGAAAAAATGCCTACTCATTCGCAATGTTGCGTCAAAATCGCGAAAACGTTGCGCTTAAAATAAGTTCGTGGAGTCTATGCTCGTTCGGCCTACATGCAGGCTTGTGACGACTTACCACGTACTTTTTAATTGCCACGGGAAATTTAATTGAAATATTTCCTAATCTGATTTAGTAGAAAGTGAGCGAAAAGGTTTCTGGTCCTTCAACCGGGTCACTTTTCTAAGGAACTTTGGAACGCCAAGGTTAATTTTTCTAGGAAAAAACGTCTGGAACGGTTTCGTTTTATTTTTCTAGAAATGGAACGGTTATTCCTTTTACTGTATACAGAATATTTAAATAATTATTATTTAATTATTAAATATTACACCAAATCATTTACATCTGTTTAACATAAAAAATTAAATTAAATTTGCATTCAAAATTCACGGGATAAAAATCCAAATTTACTTATGAAATTGTTGAGTTTATTTGTAATATTTTTAGTCGTTCAGAAGGTGACTATTTTTTCGCATTATTATGTTTGTCAGTTGACCGAATAGAAGGAACAAGAACTAAAGCTGGACCGGATTCCTATTTTCTTAGGATGAACGAGAACCGGAATGAGTGCATTTAAAAAAAAACGAACCCAACAATAGCAGCTTCGAAACCCAATACATTTGAAAGACCAAGGAGCAGCTATCCATAGGATGGGCGCGAACAAACGGAGCATGTTTGAACTTTGACCATTCATGTCCCCAAAATCAACGCATACAAAAAAAGTAGGCGCTTCCTTGCGTTACGTTTCGTGAATCTAATTAATTGACAAATCAAGATGCCCGGAAACGTTATTATGATGCATGGCATTTTGGGAATCGAGTGGCCATCTCAACAAAATCTTAATAATATTAATTGCATAGGAGCAGAGTTGGGTAGGAACGGAACGGAAAGTTCCCGTTCCTAGGAACTGGTTCCTTTTTTTGAGGAACGGAGAAACGCCTAGGTTCCTTTTATTTTTGTAGGAACTGTAACGGGAACTGGTTCCTTTTTTCCTCGGAGGAACGGGAACGGGAACTGGTTCTTTTTCAAAAGGAACGAACCCAACACTACATAGGAGCTTCCATAAATTGACATTTCCTCTCTTTGAGCACTGCGGGTTTCACAGCGAGAGTGCTGATAAAGTAGATTTCGTTGGAGATCGACGTTTATTTCAGCATGCAATTTCTTACCTTTGGATTTTGGCGACGCTCTTAAATTAATTTTCCCCGTCCGCGAGTGTGTTCTTTAAGAAATGTTGTCTCCGCAGTTTAGCTCGTAGAAATTCACCAAATCGTTGTCAAACTCCATAATTTATGGTCGCGATCACTAAACGACTATTATTTCTTTGAAATGACCGATTAATAAAAAACGATTAAAGCAACTTGCCAATCTTGCTAGCGCAGCGTTAAAAAACATTCAACCCATTTCGCATGACATTGCCTTGTGCCGCGGGTGTTTCGGTCAAGAGCGTCAGTCACCATAGATATCGAAAAACTCACGTTTTCAAGGTGAAAGTTCATATCGTTTTCCAGGGTCGTTCATCAGACCAAAACAATGTCAGAAAAAGTTCTCCAGCATAACCATTTTTTCCAGACGCTATTTTCAAATTAAGCATTTTTTTTAAATTAAGGTTCAAAAAAGGTAGACACCTAAAATTACTGGAAATATTTTATTTAACCTTGCTCGAGAAAAATGAAGGACAACGGGTACAACGTTGAAAGAACGGACAGCCTTTTATTGCATAATTATATATTTAATATTTATAAAACAACACCCCAATTCTTGAAGTTTGGAAATATTTGGGGCTCAACCAAAATGCATCAACATTCGTTCGGTCATACAATATGTAATATTTAAGCGGGAAAGGAAAACATCGAATTCAATCAATTTATAATTCATAAAAAAATCAAGAATCTTTTCACCCATTTACATAATGCGTTTTTAATAAAAACTACAGCAACAGTCTTCTAACGAGCATAATAAGCATGTATACATATACATTCGTAAATAACAGAAATATATGTTTATCCCCTAACCAACGAGGTCACTAAAACACGATAGATATTTGATAAACGAGAGATTAAATTCCTTTTAAAAAATATTCACAAGTAGAAGTTCTACGTGTTAAGACACCATGATGCGAGACTATCCAACTAGCAAGCTGATTTGCCTTCAACATATGCTAACCAGCAAATATACTATGTAGGAGTTCTCCGCTTTGTCAATAGATGTCGCTGTATACTGATCACACTGACAGTGTAATTCCCCCTACACCAAATCACGAATCCTTTTTTCTCGTTAAGGTAGCTTCGAGCTTAACTATCGCTAAAAATACGAGTACATTGAAACAACTTGTCATTTCCACGCAATACGTGCTCGTACATCGGATTGTCATTTTATGGTTTGTTAATCTAAATGCCATACACGCAACTCTTGTTTCAAACCTACCGTCATACCATAACCCAAATCGACCGCGGGAAGTTTTTATTTTAACAAAAATGAGTGGTACAATATGCAAAAATGCAAATAGCAATATAAAAACATTCACGTCATATAATCGGAAAGTAACTTTGTAAAATTAAAACTAGCACCATTAAAATAGCACAACCAATAATTCAATCTCCATCCCTTTGTGATCAGATGCAGCAATGCTATTACATGTAATCGAAAAATTACTTAAATTATGTTTTCAACGAGCGATACAATTGTGAATGCACAACAGCGTGCCAAGAATAAAATGTAATATGCAGCACACTAAAAAAAAATCCATGCGATATAATTATTTTTGATAGTACAATCCAGTTACCGAGATTTTTCTAGAAACACCTATTTTTTATATGAATGTATATATCGCATTATTTTAGTGAAAAATTGACTAATCTAGAAAAGCATGATCTACGCGAGTCTAACGTTTACAGTATTTGAGAAAACCCAGTTAATATTTTCTAAAAAATAAAATTATTTTTGTAATTATACTTTTCTATACATTTAATATTTCTATATATGTATACATGCAACATTACACACAATCCCTAAAAGTTATATAATTATTATCTACACAATGTTCACCATTGCCTATGTTAGCGTGCGTTTACGTATAAGACTAAACGAATTGAGTGAGTTAGTAGGTATTAAGGAGGTTAGCACCACCGTAGTTGCTAGTTGGTTCAACAAAATGTGACCACGCCATTCGAGAATAAGCCAACCATGAAACTTCATCAACTTTAATAAAATTAAATATACGATTGCATTAAACTGTGATGCAATTCGTATTTTAAAACACACTATTGTATTCATCGATTATGTTTCAGCCCAATACATTAAGAAACCTAGTAATTTGATTTGTTTATCAAACAGGCTGGCATATAGCTGCGAGGCTGCCAAACTGAATATCAATTTTAAACACTGCAGAAAATTGATTGCAAACCAAGCTTTAACCTGCTTAAAATTTAGAATTTACAATCATTTATTTGGAGACTTCATATAAAAAATTCAAAAGTTTTAATACATCTAAAAACTATCGCATAAATGTAAATGAACTAACTGGGTTTTAGAACAAATGTAGGTAGGTTGTTTGGCTCAATTTTAAAAAGAGTAAATTTCAGAAAGGAATAATTTTTCTAATTCGATACATTATCTTATTGGCAAAGTCTAGCAAAAACTAACACGCAGCCTAATGCCTTGCTAATTTCCTTGCGTTTTACAAAATAAATTAGTTTTGATGTCATCTGCCGTTGTAAAATTTCAAATAATATGGGGAGTATTTCGTGCCAACAAAAGTCGCACCCTTACGGGAACATGTGAAGTATACGAAATTGTTACTTATTAAACATACAGTAATTATATACCCTCATTTGCGAAAGAAAATCTAGCCTATCATAAAAAACCAGAGAAGTCCCTGAGAAGCACATAACGCATTTGTTAACGATTTCTTGTAGAATTTCGATGCCAGCAATAAGTATTTTTCTTTCAAGATTAAATGAGAAAACAATTTTAAATTTTAATTGAGACACAATTATTTATCACAAAAGCTTAGGAAGTCTCTGATATTTTTTTCCATTTCGAACAGCATTGCACGATTCATCCTTATTGGCCTAGCAGATCAGTACCACTGAACTTCTCTACATGCACCGAAATATACACCATTTAGTTCACAAAGATTTATATTGATTTAGCACCGCTGCAGAATAAGTGCATATTTATTGTCTAGACTAAAAACTTGTGGCCAACACATACTGAAAATTTAACAATTTATTATAAAGACACTACCAACAGTGTAGGAAAGCCTCTAACTTGAAAAGCCATAATTCCATTAACAGCTTGTTTTCACAGAAATACATTTTTGTTTCATGTCTGTGTGTGATGCCAAATCTAAAGTTTTAACCAGCACAAAGTCTGCTGATGAATTGTGACCACTGATACCATGTTCTGAAGATATCAAATAGACGGAATAAAATATTTTCTGGCATTGATTGATGACGCAAATATCAAATAAAGCATTATGAGCATATATATAGTTGGAAGATGCAAATCGAAAACTTCATTACACAATAACACCGGAGTAAAGTTATGACACTTTCAAAATGACATCCACATTTTAAAAACACAAATATATAGAAGCATCCCTTTAAAATGAAGTATGAACAATAACATTTGAAAAGCAGAATTTTGTTAAGGAAGCAATGATATAATTCGATTGGGCGATATGCTGTTGCCGTCACTAACTTTCAAAGTCCACATTGAGAAGGACTTCAGATGGGGAGCTGGAATCTACACAATTGTTGTTACTTGAGGTGGTCATAGTTGAACTATGCAATGTCTCTGATATCTCTTCCACCACAGTTTCACTTTCAATTTCCACACTTTCAGTCATCGTGGTAATGGTTGTAGTCGTGCTCACTGTAGTACTAGGTTTCGTAACATCAAGAGGGGGCGATGGAGAGTGTGGAGAAGGCACAATGTGGTCTACATCTTCATCGACAGGAGAGGTCTTCGGGGAATTGTCACCATTCAACGTCCAGGTATATTGCTTTCCTGATCCACTTGTGGGAGTCACAGTAAAGTCCAAAAATTCAGGACATTCAATCGACATACCGGAGGATCCATCTTCCTTGGAGGAACCCAACTCTTTGTTTGATGAGGTGGAACTGTCATCTTTTGAAGACAGACTCACTTCCTTGGAAGACAAGTCATCCTCTGCTTTACTCTGGTCATTGTATTCGTTCTTGTTTGTGACATTTCGTGGACAGTCCAAAGGCAAAACATCAATATAGAGCTCCGATCTACACAGATGATGATGTTCAGAGATGGAGTTGCCCATCTCCGATGAGTTGGTTCGATCCTCACCACTGTGAGAATCATCCTCCCCTACAACAGGCGACTGAAGATCAGAGCATGATGCATGCATGCGATTGGTGGTAGCCTCAAATCGTGTTTTTGCAGAAGTAGTGTGACCCACACCCATTGCTGCCAGATTGGTGTCTGAACAAGCTTTACTAAGAATGGATGACATCATGTTGCGAAGCAGCAGGGGACTCTGAAGGTCCTGGTCAGTGGTGGTTGTTGGATGAATAACAGGAGTTTTATCATTCATAACCTTATCCTCATCAATTGGAAGGGTGGCCAGAGGAATACTAGTTGTTCCTTTGCTGATAAGTGATTCTAATTCCTCTCTGTTTGCAATTGCATCCTCATTTAGTGCCTGAAGCTTCCCAATGGTTGAGATTACTCTGGGCGACATATAATCACTGGCTGAGCGCCGAACACCACCTGCCATAAACCGAGGGCTCCCAGGGCCACTAAATGAGTAAGATGGTGGAACACTTGCCGGCCTTTGAGGTGAAAAGTGGCGTCTGTGCAGAAAATCGTCATCCGGATCTTCCTCCTCGCCTTCAGGATGCTCATTGATTATAATTGAAAAGTCCGATTCGCTGTGTGAAACGGTGAAGGAGGGGCTGCGACTGGCTGGCCTTGATGAATGCATGGCATCAGGAGGGATAATAAAACTGGTATGGTGGATCGTCTCAGCCTTGAAGCAGCCAATGGTCAGCGAGTGTTCTTCGCTATCCTCCAGACTGCTGGATTTGGAAGAGGAGGAAGACGACGATGACAATTCTTCACGGACTTCTTCAGCTTTGTTGATCTCTATGGCAGACTGTGTGAGACCCCGATTCGAGTTGCGCTTCAAACTGGCAAACAGTTGGCCCTTGCCCATTGACTTGATCTGATCGAGAACATTGTCGAAGGAAGGAAGAGTGGCATTGGGAGACAATCCACCGGTGTTGAACGTGTGTCGCATGGTGCGGTGAGTGGGCGAACCACTGGAAGCATTTCTCTTTCCATTTTCCTTCTGTGACTTTGCGACTTCACTCACCAGATTCTCCACCGACACGCTCCTCAAAGCAACTTTGCGCTCCTTGAGTTCTTCCAACCAAACGGGCTTGCCACGTCCTGGATAAACCACATCTGCAACAAACAATTATCAATTGTTAGAAACAAAATATTAACTTGAAAATGTACAGAGACTGAGCTATTTACCTTGTTAAATGTTATAAATAATCATTTTGCGTTCACCTTTTTCTTTGGTATCCAATTTTTTGGCTGTCCGGCAGACTGTTAAAGGAGTCATTGCTGTCTGCTCACTCGGTTCCTCCGCCAGCTCAGAGATGCGCTTCTCTCGTTTCTGCACTTCCCGCTTGAGGTCCCTGTGGATGGCATCACGGATGGATAGGAAGGAATCACTCTGGCTGCGCGCAGCCGGTCGCGAGGCTTTCTCTGGGACCACCCGGGATCCCAAACTTGTATCGCTAAAACTTGGAGTGATGGGGGGTTCCGGCTCGGTAGGGCTTTGCCTGATGTCAATCTTGGGGCCGCCGTTACTGGTAGCGGCGACTGGCGTGCCTCCCACCACACGACCCCGTACAGAGTTGTCCTTAACCGTTGTTTTTGTTTTGCGTAGCTTCACCTCGGAAAGCCACGCAGGAGAAATATCGCATTTGAGTGACTCCCTATCTGTAATTAAAAAAACGATTAAAAAACCGATTAATAATAAATGAGTTAACAAAGTTATGAAGACAATGGGAAAAATCAAAATGTTACATGTATTCTAATAGGGAATTTTTTGAATTGATTCCTTTAAAAAGGAAAAAGTTCGAGTTCCTGTTCCTCCGATGAAAATAGGAACCAGTTCGTTCTCGATACAGTTATTCAAAAATTAAAAAGAACCTGGGCATTACCAAGTTCCTTTTCAACTTTTCCCCTCCTTATCCGTTCCTTCGACTAAAATAATATCTAGAAAAATGTGTGGGAACTAATCTACATGAAAATTGTAGATCTGAGGACACAGACCAAAAGCTTTTAACACATCAAAATCTTTAGTCATTTTTGTGAGATGCTGCAAAATTGTACCGCTGACGACATTTTTAGGAAAATTAAAGTCGTAAAAACTGAAAGTTATTGCAAAAAGAACCCTTTACACAGAATAGGAACCCCCGTTCCAGTTCCTCAAATAAGGGAACCTCAAAAATTAAAAGTTGTCCTTAAAAATAAAAAGGAACATAGGCGTTCCTAAGCTCCACAAAAAATGAACAAGTTCCTAGGAATGGAACTTTTCCGTTCCGTTCTTACCTAACCTGGGAATTTTCGTATGTTCTAAAATTGAATTGTGAAATTAGGTAGATTGTGACAAAACTTCCAAGATTTAAGTGACACAATTTGACAACCTGTGCATGTCACATAAGTTCAGTGCGGATGACTCCACCACAATCGGCAATTTAGGAAAATAGCGCGAAATTATCACCTTCAGGTTTCCTATCAGTGTGTCGCAGCTTGACGAACATGATGGGAGCATCCTTATCATTGCCGGTCTCCGTTGCGGCGCTTCCGGCGCCCGAGTCGGTTGCATCCGATTCCTCCGAGGCGGTCTCCGGGATGACTTCCGGTCGCTCCAACTGAATTATCTCCAACTCGCTGATGCTGCGCGGCATGGCGTTGGGCAAGTCCGGGAGGCTGTAGTGGCGCTGGTACATTTCTGCAGCAATGGGGTCGGGATGGGACAATGAAGAAGCGGCCACCATCAAGCAATTGATAAAAGTAAAATAAAATGTAGTTGATCTATCTTTCATTTCTATCCAATTTTCGACTTCCTTTTAACTATAAATACACCTAAAATGAGTTTCACATGTATAGAGACTAGCAAATTAGTCTACAGTAATTCAATGTTCATCACTGGTAAAATTAATGTTTATCAGTACAAAAAACACAAAATGACAAGGAGTACATAAGAAAAATCGATTAACCCTAACGATAAAGATAGAACGAGATTGCAATGGAATATGCAGAGTATCAAAAGCACGTTTAATTTAAAGAGCAATAAGTGATAGACTTATTTACTGATAAATAATTTTATTTCTTTATTAACGAACATCTACATGTAAATACAATTAATTAAAAAATTATCTCCAGAAATTAAATTAATGTTTTGGCCTTCAAATTAACGCGCTTTTAACATTTTGCATATTCCACTGCAATGCATGTTCATCTTTATCGTTTCGGTTCGGCGATTTTCCTTATGTGCACAAGTCATTTTGTGTTTTTTATGCTCATAAACATTCAATTATATCAATACATAGAAAAAACTAAATTTTAAAAATAAATACACATTTACATCTCTTAAACAACATACAGAACTAGCACAATTGTTATATTCTAGTATTCCATGTATTATTCTTTTGCACCTTTTTATCTAGTACGAAAAGTTCAACTGACCCATTCGTCTCTTCTGTCTGTTCTCCAAACTGGTGGTCCGCAACGACTTTCGAAAGGGCGACAGACAGTAGTGATTCACTCCCTTCTGCTGGTCATCGCCGCTGCCCTCCACCTCTAAACCGGCACCAGAAGTGGAACCGCCCTCCTCCAGCTCGTCGGCTAGGTCGTCGAAGAGGTCCTTGTAGCGCGCCTGCCAGCGGTCCACCTCAGCGTGACCGGTTGACCAGGGGAGAGAGCCGGACCGCTGCTCACCGCCATCTTGAGAGTCTCCTTCGCTTTGGTCGCCGTGTATGGAAGTGTTGGTGGAAGTGTTGGCCGATGAGGAGGACTCGGTTGGCGCGCCGATGTCCAGTCTAGTCAGGGAAGGACTCTTTAGGCGGACCTCCTGGAGCCAGGTGGCGGCGGTGGGGGTGCCACCTGGTGAACGGGAACCGGTGGAGGTGTCCCTGGCTGAAGGATGAAAAAGATTGCAACGCGTTAGATTAAAATACGTTGGATTTAAATTTTCGAATGTCTGTCAGACTTTTTAATGTCAGTCATCAGAGCTCCGAATTAAAGGGTCAGTAAAAATCCAGAAATTGTACCTAGGTTTCAAGTAAAATTTAAGCACGTTGAAAAGAAATGCCAACGTTATTTAGATTTATTGACATTTTTGCTTTTAATCCTTCAGCAGAATTTTATACGGTGTTTGTTTTTCACCTATAAGTTATCCTGTTATCCCAGATTCTCAGTTGTCCCAAATATTTCAGATAGTCAAAGATTTCTTCCTATTTGATTTTATACCTACCTGATCCAAACAATTAATTCAAACGCTGTTTGGTGAATCACACTAGAAATTACATTACTAGATTTTTGTCGTTTGTTGGACGTCCGATTTCATTTTAAACATAAGATTCCGCTTCCAATATGAAATAGACTTCACCGAAAATATAAATCTAACTTTTCTAAAATACATATTGATAAAAATGCCTTGCACTTGCTTGTTAGACATAAAAAATGGAGAATGGGTTTTAAATGTTAAAATAGGAAAACATTATCTGTTAAAATGAAGGTGGAAGGTTATAATCAGTCTGGAGAACGCATGCGGTGTTAATTTAAAGGCATGCTTTAAGTAAAGTTTTCCAAATCAATTCAGTAATTATGATTTAAGGTAAATATACATGAGCATATGATATTAGGATTTGTTAAGCGCACACAATTAAACTTATTAGTTACACAAAATAAGAAACGAAATCTAATACAATTAGGTGTTGTAAACAACTTTAATTCTAATTATGCACGATTCGCATAAATTAATGTTAAAAATACAACACAAATAAGAGAATTCTTGCAAAAGTTCCTCATTATCTTTCGGAATGCAAAATAAAAATAGTTATCAGATCTTGAAAGAAAAAGTAGAAGAATAAGTGAAGTCAAAAAGAAATAGATAAAAGAGGAACAAGGATAGCAGTGGATTTAAGAAGAAAATAAATTCGAGGTTTGAGTATGAAAATAGTTATTTCATTTTTTAATAGCCCCGTTATACTCTACTTCCCATATTTATTCGTGAGCCAACGCAATTTTAAAGTGAAACCGTAAACAAAGCACACCGATAACTTTGCATTACGGTATAATCTATCAAAAATTAAATATATAGTGGCCTTCTCAGTTCCCTGCGCAACCCTACCAGGTATTAACTACGATATAACTGCAACAGATCGTAATTTATATCACCTGAATCTCAACCGTTAAAATAAATTTGGCAAAATTGTAATGATTTTGGTGAAAATTGCCCCATTCAATTTTCCACCAAAGTTATCAAAACACGGGGACACCAATGCTGCCGCGAGGCACGGGGAATTCTCTCGCGCGCCAGGGACCCACCAACGTTATTCCAGTCCACGTCCGCCGCGCTGCGCTTCTTCTCGGCCAGCTGCACCAACCAGGACGGCTGCGCCGGCGGCACCACCACACTCAGCTGGGGCTCGCTCTGCCAGCGCATGGAACCGGGGCTGCTGCGACCGTGCCAGGCGCTCCACGGCGCTTGGGAGCCGCTATCCACGCCGCTGCCTCCACCCTCCGTGGACATGAGGCTGGTCGTCTGGAGCGACAGAAATACGTCCGAGCGCTCGGCTTCATCCGGGTCCTCGCTGTCGTGACCGCTGATCGATACGCCGTCTAGCAGGGTGGAGGTGGAGCTGGTTCGGGACGAGCGGTTTACTTCTGCAATTCACAAGGTGGTAACAAATTGAAATTAAATTATCAATGCAAAAAAAATTGAAATACGATTGTAATTTCACCACACGGAATTTCGATTTTATAAATGGACAAATGGCAGAAACCAATTTAATTAATTAATAATTTTTTAATCTACATCCAGTTTTGTCCAGGTTAAACATCCAGTCCAGGTTAAACATAAATACTCCCGGGACATCAACAAGACACTAAATTTCAATAGGTTTATAGGTTTTTAGCACGGCACAGTGCAGGTTTAATTGCTGCCCCTTTTTTTCTTGGAAGAGGCAATCACCGAAAACACGATCAAGTAGTACTGCGCCCGCGTGCTAACTGATAAAAAAATCAGTTTAGCCCAAACAGATATAAATGAAAAAAAAAAATAAAATAAGTGTAAGCATTTTGTGTCCAAAAAAATTGCTACAGAAAAACAACAAATACATTTTTAGGAGGAAATAAAATTCTCAGAACGCCAGATTTCTCTAATCGATACCCCGAACCTGAATGACCGACTACAAATGGAGAATAATTTTAAGACAACAACGTCACGATAATCTCTTAAACGCTGATCAAGCGAACACACAACAAATAAAACTGAAAAACGACTAATAAATCATTATGACTGATTATTGTGAAAGAAAACAACCAGCATACCTAATTGGTCCCAATCAACTTGGGCCTGACGCTTCCGCTCCGCAATCTTCATCCAGT
>JAUJYS010003471.1:0-13046 GCA_033995665.1 Melogona broelemanni | reverse complement strand
GGATCCACCCCTAAGCTCTGGACTCCCTAATGGAAGCTCAGGGGTGACGCCAATACCCCAGGCTAACGAATAAACGATGCGCCGGGAATCGAACCCGGGACCGTTGGCTTCGTAGCATGTCCCCATACCCACTGAGCCGTCGGTTCGTACTAACTACTACTTCGTGCACCTTGAACAGGATAACGAATTAAACGCAAGAAAAATCCCAGAAGCGTGAAATGATTCACCACAAATCGCCGTTTAGTTCACGTTGATATAAACGTTACTTAGCCTATTTCGAAAGCGTGAAAGCGTTTTGTGTGTTTGCTGTGTGCTTTGCCAATTTCGGAGACGCTTATTATTCAGTGTACGCAATGCATTAGTCTACGTGGGATATAATTTTTGATGAGAAAATTACATCTTATTTGGCCAAATGCCACGGACTCTTGTGTGCACATGAGGTCCGAGCGAAGCAGACAACCTTTGTTTAGGCGATTGCTATTTTACACGCTCGAACGATTATGTTTCAGTTTAGCCAAATCCATTACTAGTGCCGCGTGCGAATTATACTTGTCCCAAGGTAATTCATATTCAATATAAATATAGAAAAATGTATCCTTTAATCAGTTTCGTATCTGGATCTGACGTATTTCACGCATTCGTTCCTTGCTTATTCGCTAGACGGCGCTCAGACGCTGTACGCAGTAGACCTTTGGCTGGCGATCTCCAACTTATCCGTATGTTTGGCTTGTATTTTATCCCGTTTTACAAACTATACGAATATCCTCATAACTGGGGAAACAATGTGTGTATGCAAAAGTGGAGTGCCGAGTACGGTACGAACAAAATTGTGTTGCAGTTGAAAGCATCAGCCAATTGATTTTCGATGGTTTTATCGATGCAGTTGTCGGGAATTGCTTTTATCGGATTGCTCCGAAAGAGATATTTCAGTTCTATTTCTACCGTGTGAATTTTTTAATTTTTATCGTCAGCCATATTATCAATTTAGGTGATTCTTAAATGCTCCTGGGACATTTATTTGAATTTACTATTTATTGTCGCGATTGTCATCCAATTTCGCAGGCAGTATAATGGTGGGAATCTCGATACTGCCTGTGCTATCCAAATTTTCATTTCAAATTTCAAATTTTTCAATTTTTCAAATTTCAAATTTTCAAAATTCAAATTTTTTAAACATATCGCCAGAATGCTACGGCGCTGCGATTACCTCATCTAAATCTAAATCTAAATCTATCCAAAGACACAACATGCTCGGAATTTTCCCATTGGTATTTTAGAAGCGGCAACTAGTGAAAACATTTTATAGTGTAGTGCAAACCGCCCATAGATTGCGTTAAATTCCCTCCATTGAATTTGCAAGCTCCTGGGATTTTTGAATGCGTATTCATAGTCTGCACAGAGGTCTCAAGAGTTCGTGCATTTGCTCCATGCTATACCAAGGAGATACGGAATGAGAAAATATCGCGTGGGGGTCAAAGGTAAAAGGGGGAGAAGTTGGGGATTGTGGCGCAGTGAATTAGGTTGAATTGACGATTTTGTGCAGTCGCCCGTTCCCCCTTCTTTTCCCATCCCATTCCCTCCTTATCCCATCCCTATCCCAATCCTCGTGCAAAGAAATTACTCCTCTGATGAAAATACGTCGCATTGCCGTTTAGCAGTCTTTTTTTTTTTTCAGGGTTAGATTTTTATCTTCTATCGAGCGTTCGGAACGTCTATTCAGCGATCGCGCTGTTCTCTGGTTGACGACAGCCAGTCCTTAACGCAACGCTGGTTGTGCGGATTGTACAAGCATTTTGCGTATTTTAATATCTTACGATTCGACTTGCCCAGTGGGTATTGCAACCTACTGCGGTGCTGGCGGTCCCGGGTTCGGTTTCCGGCGCAGGTTCTCGTTAATTCGATCCTGGGGTGCTGTTGAAAACGTGCCCCTCACACTTTAGTTATATTCACTACAGTGTGGAAAATTTCTCCATAAAAAATATATTACAATGAATAGAAGCTTTTGACTCCAACTGCAGGGCTATTGTATAGTCCTGCATGCACAATGCTCAGTGCAGGGAATACTGAATACTCTAGGAAATGCGCCTGCAACGATAAACGTGAGAATTAGTTGTATGCAAAGTATTGGGCGCGTTCACATATTGAGAAAAACCAGAGCGCGAGTACCAAAAAGGAGAAAAAAATCGATAAATGCATGCATTATAGTCGGAATTGTATGTTCCCCGTACAGACATGTTAATCCCATCCGTATCGAATTTGGACACGTAACCAACGAGCAATTTTGTCATTTAAGGTCTAGAGACAGCACGACCCGAGAGTGGATGGAATAACGCACCAGCACGCATTCCGAATCGGAATGTCCGGTTGCCAATATCAGTTTTATGCCAACTTTTCGCAGTTTGGCACAATGGGTCGGAGGGAGCGTCAAAACCGCTATACGAGGTTTGGCTACGATGGAATCAACTTGTCACTAGCCGGCGCTCTGTCTCTCCACCCATCTCTTCATTTTTCCCGTTAACACCCTTTCGAGCTCTCTTTCTCTCTGCCTTGCTGAATGGGGAAAATGGTGGCGCACGGATCCGTGGACAGCCCCACGATTGTGTGCGATCCAACGAGACGATTATTTGCGATTGGCAGCTGAGATTGTTCGTCCACCCCCACCACCATCCTCCTTCACCCCCGTATAGACGCGCT
Organism: Melogona broelemanni; assembly: GCA_033995665.1. Lineage (NCBI taxonomy): Eukaryota > Metazoa > Arthropoda > Diplopoda > Chordeumatida > Chordeumatidae > Melogona > Melogona broelemanni. Next base: position 10,352 of record JAUJYS010003471.1, on the reverse strand, counting down.
CAATTTTGACACCGTTCCCCTCCCTCTTTTCAATTTTCGCCGTTCGTATTTAATTATGGCGGCGCGTCCCATCGCCACCCGTTCTAACTGTCCACCCACAAATATATCTTCAAGAGACCCAGCGATCAAATGACATGTCCTGTATGGCTATTTTTTTTTTTTTTTGCATTTCTTTTTTGCTCGCTGCGCAACCAATTCCTGTAATATGGAATTTACATTAGAGCTTTTGCTCGGCGAGCAACTTTAACGAACTTTTCAAGTGTAAATGGTTGATAGGAGCTGGCGGAATCTTGCTAGATAAGCATTTTTTTCTCGGATTTCTTGAAAAGTACGTAATACAGAGTAGTTGCTCGCCAATATAATCCTCTACGATGATCTTCGATTCCCGCCCTTGTTCCAATGAATTATATCCTTGGATAGTGATGAAAATGAGCCTCTCGTGAAAGTGTTCCAACGGGTAACATCGTTCTGTAATATTTTTTATTGTAAAAAAAATAATATTACGCTCGTATACCAAAATTCTGAACCATTTATTCTCAATGGGTACTGAGCTTCCATTAGGGAGTCCAGAGCTCAGGGGTGGATCCTGCAGTCTGGCTATTCCAGCTGCATCCCTCTTCCCTTCCCTGCCCCTCACATATCTCCAAAGAGACACGAGGGTGCAGTATTCCTGTAGTGCACTAGGCGCTACGGTGAATTTTAAAAAAAGAATTAAAACCGTAATTGCAACGTGAAATTATTTACCACGTTTCCACACCAATGGCTGACTGCGTAGTTTGCCACTGTCAGTGCTGTAAAAAAATGTTTTCAGAGAAGCTCGCTAGATGGCGCCCGTGAAAATCCGATGCCAGCTTGACCATCCCATCCCGTTTTACCGGCCATGCTTCGCTGGTCCATCTGCAGCAAGTCCAGGCGCACAAAAAATCTTTGGCTCTGATTAGGCTCTCGCTCTCTATCGCTGCAGATAAATCACCTAAGCCTTGTCGTTGCGATTACACCGGTAATTACAATTCCTGTCGCTTCGATTACTCTTTGCTGCTTCCGTTGGTCAGTCGAGGCCATGGCGAGGCTATCGCGTTGAGCGTTTCCATTTGGTCAGGGGGTTCACGAACCCGGGAGCGTACACTCTTCGAATCTTGATTTTTCCTGATCGTCTGTTGAGAGGTTGATTTAAAATGTATTTAATATGTGGAATAAGACATTTGGTTTTAATAAAAAATGACATGCAAAACATTTTGAATTAAAATCTGGTGCTGCTGCAATTAAAAATTGGTACGTCCTATGTAATTACTTATTAGTTGGCATTTTAATTTTATTTACAGTTTGGTGTGTTCGTAAGTTTATAAATTATCTTATGTAAAAATTGTTGTTGAGAAGGCTTTCCAACATATTTAAAACCAAAATACCGTTAACCTTTACCGTTTTGCAATATATTTAACGTGTATCTGAAATCATACATGCACTTCTATTTCTAAAGGAAGGATTGCGAATGAGACGGGCAGCACGCATAAATTATCTTGTTTTAATGGTCATTTAATAAAATAAAAATGAAATAAAATAGCAAAACCTGCATTAAGCGAGAGAACTCGTGCAGAACTATTTGACGGCCACCGCGCCGCTCAGCTGTAAGCAGAGCGTGCTGCATGGACCTGATTGGTTCGAAATGAAAAAAAGGAAAATTGACCAGATTGGAATGGATCGAGAAAAAAAGCTGATTCCTGCCATCAATAGAATTTATCACCGACTGCGAATCTTTCCTGAATGATGATATTGGAGGTAGACAACCCAGTAGAAATGCTGAGTGATATTGAATTCAGCGCTAATGGCGTCATTAAAAACGAATTTGGCGAGCTGTTTTCACCTCAGGATATCGCTACAAACCCAAATATAAAGGCCATGAAGGCCCAAAGGAAAATATTTGTTAGAACTGTTATTTTTAGGCAGAACAATATTGTCACCATATATTTAGCCGGAGGGCTTCATATATTTTAACAAGACACAAATCTGAACAAAGAAAATTTACTTGAAAGAACTTCGGAATATAGATTTATATGTTGAACTAAAATCAAACTTTTATTGACAACATTTTGGCAAAGAAACGATGACAATAACTCTAAGACCTGCAGAGAGATCTATAAAAAAAAGGCCTTAACTCACAAAACCATTCTCGACAAATAGACTTCCAGCATGAAATGCAGGAATTCTTCAAAAATAGATGCTTGATTGGAATAAAAATAATTAATTAAACGGGGGTGTCCACCACTCAATTTACTTAGCTAGAAAAAGAGAAAGAGGTTGAGACACTTGACCACTGCAAAAATATTTTTTTCAGCAATTAGATTGGATACCGTAGGGCTGGCTAGTTCCCTAGGCTCTTGAACAAACTAAAACTGGGTTGGCTTACCTTGGACGTGTAGGGGTGGTAGGAAAGGGTTAGTTGTGGCATCGGACTCATGCCCCAAAAGCTGGAACACACATACCCCATCTCTGCAGAAAGTGGAACTTCACTAAACTCCCTCATGGTCGTAAATCCTAAGTAGTCCTAGTATAGAACCACTTTCAAATCCACACAATCCATGTATCAGGTGTTGGTAGTCCCTGTACTGCCTTTGGAGATGTTAATCCAGAAGGTGCCCCATCACTTCACACCAGGTAAAGGGAACGTCCAGTCCCCTTCTCATTGGTCTGGTGGTGCACTAAAACGCCGACGCCACAACGTAGCAAAACCCTGAGTCTTGGCACTACATTCGGTCAACAGGACCGGTAGCGCGGGCAACTTCAAACCGGGAAAGTTCAAATACAAAAATCAGGAACATAGTGCGGGCGTCTAGTCCAGTCGGTAATGCTTCCTTCTGCGTTGCGGACGGTCCCGGGTTCGATTCCCGGCGCAGGCTCTCGTTTATTCGACGAACCGCGGTACCGGTGTCACCCCTGAGCTTCCATTAGGCAGTCCAGAGCTTAGGAGTGGATCCAGCAGCCTGGGTATACCAGCCACTATTCCCAATCCCTCCATTTCCCTGCCTCTCACATATCTCCATAGAGACACGAGTGTGCTGTAATCCTCTAGTGATTAGCACTACGGTGATTTAAAAAAAAAAATACAATAATCATAAACTTTTAAATATCCATGATTGAAAAACTGCAATAGGTAGCGCCTCTATCGGTGGAAGCTGCAACCACTGTTCGCTGGCTGCGACCGCTAATGGAGGTCATTGAAATGACCGACCACTGCCGTTCATCTTAAATGCGCTCCCGTATATGCATTGTAGGGCTCGGCGGAGACCCCCGATGCCTTTTGTCTTTTTTATCTGTGTCCATTCCTGTGATTGAGTCGGGGCTTGATTGAGGGGGACGACTAAAGGGGTGGATGGATGGATAGAGTGGGTGGGGTGAATGGAATGGGAAAGTGGGATGGATTTTCAAAAAGATGGTAGAGAGAAAGAGAGTGAGCGAAAGAGAGAACTAAACGAGATTCGCTATCTTATTCCCCTGGCTGTTTCCCATGTCGGCGCTGACCTAAGACCGTCTCGCAATGGAGAAGTTTCGAAAGGAGATAGCGGATCGCGGGGTCGCGTTTACGAAACGAAAAATCGATGAAGGTTATGCGCGTGATACTTTTCTGTTGGCGCCCTGGCTGGGAAAATAAAAGATACACTCCACGAACCCTGTGTTGTTGAAACTAGGGAAACTTCGTGTCATTGGCAGGTTTAAATATTTGCAATTGTTCATTACTATTATGCGAGAGTTTATTAAGGTAAATTATTCGTATAACTAATTTTAAACCAAGCATACACCAAAAATAATCTATAAAATGTGAAATATTTTTTATAACTAGTAATTAAAGAGAAACGCATGTTAGCTGATAAATCGTTTGTCAATATCTTAAATTTTCATCTCATGAGTTCGTTTCGAATTTCTGCACAATTTATGAAACATGAAAGTACTGGTACTGGACGCGTGCGTTGTTCCAATATTGTTCGTTTCTGAAGTTTTGCTGTTTTGGGAAAAATACTTTTTCAAAATATTTCCCATTGATCTGTATTGTTTGCTTGGATTTAAAGTATGAGTGTAATTATATAAACAATTTTATCACTTTTTATTTGAAAATACCAGTTTCAGATTCAGTGCCAGTGCGTTAGGATATTATAAATATATATACATTAGAGGTGCGTCCAAAGATAGCCAACGCACGTTGTTTGATATTCTGCTGGTGTCATATTGGCAACAAGCTGCCCCTTGTAAGCGAGCAATGCCTACTTCAGTTACTAGACACGCAACTGAAAAACAAGCATAACACGAGAGTACTGCGAGAAAGCTTGCTTATGTATAGCTGCCCCTTGTTGGCCTCCGCGAAGAAAATCGCCTCACGCAACTTTTTTGCCCCACGCTGTATATATATACTCTGGCATTTTTTTATTGTGTCGCGTAGTCTCTTTTTCATGACGCCCCCTAATTGATGTGCCACATTAAACCGTAACTTTCGCTGGACTATCGCGCTGCGGTTGGCCATAAGATTGCGTGCCTAAATGCGATAATGATTTTAAATTAATCCTTCCTATTTGGTCGCAAGAAAGTCATCAATCATCAGTGCCAGGTGAAGAGATTAGTTGGCGGCGCCGTAACGGTCGCTCTAGTCATCGTTCAGTATCGTAGACGGTTCATAGCCACCCATAAACCAGCTGGCTAAAGTTTTCTAAATAGGTGATCTCTCCATTAAATCACCGACGCAAGGTACGTCGACCGGGAATCGAACCCGGGTCAACTGCTTGGAAGGAAGCTATGCTGACCAGAATCCAAGTACTATTACTTATTGTTATGTTTTTTAAGATGTTTTTTGACGGAAATCGAACCAACGCATGCGTCACAAAGCCCCTTCCCCAAGGGGGGGACCTGGTAATTTGGCTTTTGACCTAGTCAAGTATAGGTTTTGACCTAGGTGGGAATCTTTAATGAGTATCTGACAACGGACAGGAACGGATCTCACAGCTTTACTTCCATTCCGAAGGAAGGCACGAATTTGTGTCGCATAAAAAATTCGGGAGGTCTTGGTCGGGAATCGAACCCGTGATCACGAGCACAATAGGTGATAACATTTCCCGCTATACCCCACCGAGACCTCCTACAAGACAACTCTGAAGGTATTTTTCTTCTGCCGCTATGCAAACCTATGGACGCAGTAGTGTACATTACTGAACATTGAGGCCGTTGGGGTTGTATGTTCCATGAGAAGACTGGCGATGTCGGCTAGTGTCGTAGCTTGTGGTGCCATCTGGTGGCTTTCGATTGAAACGATCGACCATTTGGCTAGCTTAAATGAAGCTTAGGTTAGTTAGAATGTCACAGGCGTTGACCTCAGACCAGAGGATTAAATCAGCGCAGTTTAGTGATATTTCGAAGCAAGAATAATTTGGTGAAAATATTGAAATATACGTTTCTTCTACTGTATTTGAAACAGATTTTTTTTTCTTTTATTCGTCCATCGTCTACACGTACTTGATGTAAGTTCTCTATTAGGGTTTTTCGGCCTTCAAATTTGCGTTTGAAATAGTTTTTTACCGGTAATAATTTCATTTTTAATATAAATATTTATTTATTTGCCTTCGTTGTTTTGGTAATCCTATTTTAATGAATATATTCTGGTTACGTTAATTTAGGTTTGGGATTATTTCGATTGTTCGTGGCACATGTTTCGAAAAGCATACTCCACTTATGCCTAGTGTACGCCACTGACCACTCAATTCCAGCTCTCTCGTTCCCGTGATTTATGTGTGGTGGCATCCTATGTGGTTGCCTGCGGTGATTTCAATCCAATTCGTTTTGTTGCTCGTTACAAAAATATCTAATCGGAAGTATTATGGCTTAAATAATTAAACGCGAGCATCATGTTATTAGCGGAGGGAGAACTTTCTATACCTATACAGAATGCGAGTTGTGAGTTTGGGTTACGGCGAATGATGATCTAATGATTACTGTGAGCCACCGTATATTACGGTATGTCAGACGCAGATTGCGAGATTAAGCACATCAGGTGCACCATTGATCGTCCGCTCTTCCTATTTATTTACATTGTCGCCCTGAGCCACATGCACTCATTTTTAAGTCGTTAAACAAATATAAGCGTAATTGATCTTTTTTCTCAACTAAATCAAGGGCTACAGTGATATAATCGTGTTTATCAATTTCCGTAACGTTCATGGTTGCATTTTTCATAACGTTACGTCGGTTTTTCCCATGTATGCACGTGCAAGTAAAGACGTAGTTCTACGTCAAAACATGCATCAAATATATGCAGTTAAAAATTAACGTGTTTTATTGCATACCTCTTCACTCACAACGATTGAATATTAAAATTCTGACCCGATTCTAGTCTGTAGTCCTCAGCATGAAAAGGTTGGTTGTGAGTAAAGTATTTTTTTGCTCTGGATCCCTTTATTTTTTACAGTTGTTTACGTGGCGAATTTTTGCGTAGAAAAACAAAATATTTTTTTTTTAGAGTGAGCTTTTTTGGTGGGGATCTCAGGAGGTCACATATCGTGACTATGTTTCCTGACTTTCCTCCTTCTTCCAAGACCGCCCATATCGAGCTACGCAGAGCAGATCGCCTGTCTATGATATCGCGCAAATGAAAAAATGTCAATCGCCAAAACGTCTCCACTTTATTGAGTGCCCGCTCCCATCAATTCAATTTATTGCATATGGATTGTGCTTCCTGTTGTTGCTCAGTTTGGCGGTTTTTTTTTCTTTTTTTTTTTGGCTTACTGAATCTCGATGACGGAATACCATACGCCCAGAATCTGCCAGCGCGTGCCAATTTTGAAAACGTTGCCAACCTAACTATGCAACGGAATACTGTTAGGTTCGAAATTTAATCGTATGAATTGCAAGATGGGATCGCGTCTTCGCTCCGGCGACATTTGCCATTGAGCTACTGCAATATTGAGTTGTTTTATCAATTATACAGCTTGATCCATTGAACAAGCATTAATGGGTTGAAACGTACAGTATAAAAGTAAATTGCCACTAATACTCAATTGAGTAGAGTAGATAGATGCATCCGGGAGTAAGGTGCGTGTCAGGATTTAATAAATTTTACAAGCGCTTGAAACGATCGCCCCTGAAAGGCTCCAAATACACTTACCAATAACGAAATTAACGAATTACCAATGCTGCCACTTATTTTTTAATTAAATTTTTATTTCCGAATATTGTAGTGAATGTCACTACCGAAGAATCTGTACTCGTCGTGTTGCTTTAACAATATGTGATGGGCATATTTTTACCAGTGCCCCAGGATCGAATAAACGCGAGCCCGCGCCGGAAATTGAACCCGGGATCGCCTCACTGTAGTCGTTTGCACTACACTAACTGGGCTACGAGTCGACAATTCTACATGTTTGTACTCTACTACACTTTTTTACATTTAAGAAAAAAAATATTGAACTATTCACTAAATGGAGATATTTGCACGCATAAAACAATTCATGGGTACTAGCACAGATCGGTATTTCGAAGATGTTATCTAGACCTGATTTTCTCAAACTCTTTTTTACCACCGTAATGAATTGTGTCGTTTCCAAGGTCCGACTAGTTCCCAAACTCGTGCTCATTTCTTTCTTGCGTGCGCTCTCTCTATAGCCCGGTCCGCCACGACAACAAATCACCGAAAACGCACAACGATAAATAATGATCGAGATGATTTTTTTCTCTCTTCCACCCCCTCCCCCCCACCACCACCACCACCCCTTCCTCTGTTTATGGGGAGCGCTCGCAGCGATCTTCTGTCTACCGATGGAGCGGAAATCGGCAAGTTGCGATTAGACGTCTATTCGCTGTTACGCACGACTGAGTCAACTCGTTCCGTCTGTCGATATGTCCATTGAGAGAGCCCGGCTCTATCTGGAGTTATATTTCAGATTTTGTTTAAACTATTTATCCAGAATAAACAAGTCATTTTTATTTTTTAAAGTAACCGCGTTTTTCGGATACAACCTTTTATTGACAATGTTGGTTAGGAACGTAACGTAAAAGTTCCGTTCCTAGGTTCTGGTTCCTTTTTTGAGCAACTTAGTAAGGCTTAGGTTCCTTTTTAATTTTTGATGAAGTGAAACGGCAATTGATTCATTTCTTAGATACTGTTACGGTCTAATCTAAATCTAAATTTTCATATGTTTTTAAATATTTTTAATCGATGGAACGGAAAAGTTCCAGGTTCCTTTTGAAAATTCCAGGCGTTCCTTTTAATTTTTGAGCATATGTCTTTACATTTTCCTTTTTTCATCGGAGAAACGGGAACTGGTTCCTTTTCAAAATGAACGAACCCAAAACTGTTTATTTATACATCGTCATAACATCAATTTTCTTTGTGAGATGCTGACACAAAACCCCAAAAAAAATAGGGCATCCTTATGCCGCTTTTCACATCGGTTATTTCGAATTTCTTCTCACAACTTTGCAAACCGGCATAAAAAAATATAAAAAAACAGAAACAAGCTGCTTGTTTTCGTTATTGTGCTGCATTTGTGACGTGATAGAAACTTTTGGTGTGGCATGGGTAGATGCTCCTGTGGTCTGATTTGTCTTTGTGAAACGGCTTGTCCAATTGTGGTGGCGCGGCGGAAAAGAAGTCGTGACTGGGAGAGACCATGTGTGGTCGGTGGTGATGGTGGTGGTGGTGGTGGCTAGGGGTGACATTGCCAGTGGGTGGTAAGAGGTAGGGGTTGGGAGTGGGGGCGGGGGTTGGCTGTCGCAGCATCGGCAAAAGAAAAATGACGCACGGCCAACCGCAAGACACAACAACCAATTATTTTTTTGTGCGGAACCTTAAAATTACCACAAAAATAACACACAAATAATGCGTCCACTTAGGTCGTTGCTGTCGACATCGTGGTTCTCTAATCTATGTGGGACATGCGATAGCTGGAAGCGGGTGTCCATGCTCGACTTTAACAAGAACCGTATTACGTCTTGTGTTTTTGGGGTCGTACCGCGTGAGACTCTTGATTCTCGCGTGTGATTGATCGCTGTGCAGCGTCATCGATTAATCGATATGCATTGTGTACTACACATTTTCGTCGTGCTATTTGGATATTAAATTACGCAGGCAAATCAACGGTTCCTCCCCCGCCATAGACCCTCCTTAAAAGGGGCTGCTCGCGGGTAAACATTGTAATTATAATCTATAAACATTGTAATAAAATCTGTGATTTTATTGTTCTACTGCCTCGTTTTCCAAACTGTGCTCCACGGAGCCTTTAGTAAAGTAAAATAAAATAAAGTAAAGTAAAATAAATGATAAAACCAACCGAACGTCATTAACTTGTATTAGATGGGGCTTCGCTATTCAAATTTTTAGCCTCTTCGGGGCTCTGCCATTGAAATTGGTTCTAGAAAGGGCTCCGCGAGCCAAAAAGTTTGGGAAACACTGCCCTAGTGGAACATTAGACTAGAGAAATCGTATAAATCAAACCGTAAATACGCACGTATGTTTTTGACAAACTGTTCCTGTATTGTTCAATTTAAAAAAAAAATTGATTCCCATTTGGTGTTCTTTTACTTTTTAAATTTTTTATCTGACATCACTGTCGAGTGTCTCTAAATGCTTGAGCATTTTGTGTTGAGGCATATTTTCACCAGTTCTGTAACTGACTGAAAAAAAGTGTTTTACTCAAGCTCTATTCAGCTAGTTTTCGTACTTAGTTAAATATTTATTCATATGTTTTAAAATTGCAAATATCTGACCAACTGGTCAGTGGTCCATGAAACATCTGTAGTGACGTCATCTCTTTAAAAGACGAGAACCGGCACCCCAACGGTTTAAAGTTGAAATCTGTGACCATCATCCCTTAGCTAGCTCGCCTCATTTACCACCCCCTACCCCACCCCACCTCTTTGCCGGTTACTTTGGTCGTCGCAGTAGATCCCACCAACCACCGCTTCGCTCTCCCGGAAGATAAACGACTGTAGCTGGCGAATTATGATAAGCGTATAATGTTCCCCGTACACGAGATGGGCAAGGTATGGGCTTACCGTGCGGTATAGCAGGTGGCGCCATCCGTCGGTCAAAACACGTAGGCTTGGTTTGAAGGTTGATTTCGTGGTTGATGAGGTTTTCTGGCAATATTTCGAAGATTCACCTTCGATGTTGGTCATTCAACAGAATGACCAAAACTAGCGCCATCTTGTGACGATACGTGTCCCCACAATTGGATAGAAATAATTTGTCATTCATTATTTGGCTACGATGATCCTCCGTTTTATCTATTACTAGCTTTAACCCCGGCTTCGCCCGGTTGTGTATTGCGCCATGCGTACCTTCTGTCTTTTGTTGAATAATTTTTGACACACGTTGATAT
>JAUJYS010003470.1:0-13046 GCA_033995665.1 Melogona broelemanni | reverse complement strand
ACATAATCTCTATAGAGATTCGAGGGTGCAGTAATCCTGTAGTGCACTAGGCGCTACGGTGATTTATAAAAAAAAAATGATCAGACCGTGAAACGATCCATTGGGCAAAAACCACAAAACAAAAAAATGGCAACCTAACAGGCGAGCGCAAATGAAGATCACGTCATTGGGGGGTTGCACCACCGAGACTTGAAATCTATTTTTACGGAAACCAAGTTGGATTGCACACCCATCAGAAGGGGACACAGAAGAATCCTTGTAGAATGTACAACCGTCGACAAAACTTCTGTAGCCTCCGGGCGAAGACAAAGAGGGTTTGGCATCTGGGTGAGAAGGAAGGTTGGTGGTGGTTGAAGCGAAAAAAGACAATTTTGGCATTGGAGGGGGTTTCGACCAACATTTTTCTTAGGCCCGAATCAGAGCAAGTCGGTTTGTACCGTGGGGGGGCGTTGGGTGTTCGGGAAGGAAGGGGAATGATCCCGATGTAGGGAAGGAGTCGACGCGACCGCCACTGTGTATTCGTGCCCGTGACATTGGCCTGCCATTGGTTTTGAGTGAATTTGTCGACCTATTTTCGTTCGACTAGTTTTCAATGAGGAAGGTGCATCAAAGCAATGCTACCACACCTTTTCTAACCTTTCACCTTTTTCAAGTGTACGGGAGTTTCGTTATTTTGAACCCATTCATAAAACACTAACAAATATCCGGAAACTAAATTTTGTTACGATTTAAATTTAAAATTAAATGTATAATATAAAAACTTTTAATTAACACCAGGGGGCAATGCGTGCGTTTCTAAGAAAGTGTTTCGAATGAACTCACTAAGGAAAATAAAAATGACAAAAACCAGTCGTTTTTGGAAACTACGGAAAAATTATGACTTGGCGAAACGCATAGGATGCGGTTTTAATTTTCACAAATAAAAATATTGATTTAAAATATCAAATGCAAATTTCAGATAGGATAAACAATTTGCCTTCCCTTCCGCAAGTACCGAACACACCAAATAGAGTACCACAGGCTCCGTCGGTATAGCAAGCGACTACGGTGCGGCTGGTCTCGGGTTCGTTTCCCGGCGCAGGCTCTCGTTTATTCGATCCTGAGACACTGGTGAAAATGTGCCCTTCACATATTGCCATAGCGATACGTGGGGTACGGGGTATTTTACTAAAAATAATAATGATGTGGTCACAAACATTGAGTGGCATCCAACTCAATTCTATGTCAGCACACTGCTTGTTATCAGGTGGATTCCAAAACGGCCGCCACGTTAGTTACCTGACGAGACGCTTGGCGAAATTATCTGTGGACTCCGGACGCCTGAGTTATGGACCAGGGAGGAGAGTCTATGTTGGTGGGGAGAGGCAGCTACCTTCCCAGTGCACCTTTCAACGCGGACAAGTTGGCTCCGTTTTGTAGTAAGAGCACGCGATCCTTTTCTAACTCATCTGTCGGTAGCACTGACACGGGAATGGGGAGGGTGACATCTCCTCTGGTTCAACACGCCAAAAAACAGCTGGGCTTTCTTTGCGACGCGCCTCGTCACTAGGTGGCGCACAAATCTTTACTGCAGGTTGTACTTGTTGCTGACAAGTGGCGCCAAATCCCATTTCACCGCCATAAGTGTGAAAACATCGAAGGGATTGACAAAAAGGGTTCGATTCCTGGTCGAGACCGCCCGAATTTTTTCGGGGGAGAAAAATTCGTCTATCCCTTTGGAATTAAAAGGCCCGTGCCTGTACGTTGTCGGGCACACGTTAAAGATCCCTATCTAGGTCATAAGTCTAGACTAAGGCAAATTAGAAATTATCAGGTTGCCCCCCCCCCCCCCCCGTAGGGCAGCTTTGAAACGGAATACGTTGGTAAACTATTTAACAGCACAAACAATTATAACCTTATCAACTGAAGATGCTTCAATCTTGGATGAACGGTCGAAGAATATTTTAAAAAAATAATAAAACGCAACCCTACTCAAAGCAAGAGCGACTGGCTAAATATCACTACACAACACAAATTCAATATTTTGGTCCGGCAGTCACAAAAACTCTGAATTAAACTTAAACATCGATCGCAGATCCGACATAGCCATTGCAACAGCTGCACTAAACTTCAGTCAACGTGGTGCCCCCTGGCGTGGCCTGCACATCCAACCACCCATTGTCGTTCAATTGGGAAATTATTAGTCCGGGCCCATCTACCATAACGCGCCAACAAAAAGGCCAGTCGATTTCCCGTCGCCAGTCACCCAATGTCCCGGAAGGGCCACGTAACGCCTCACCGCGCCCTCATGTGCGCGCGTCCCCATTTTTCCTATTTGTATTTTCGTCCACAACCACACCAAACATTATCTTTAGCCACGACGAACGCTCCAAAAGCACAAACAAACCACGTGTTGCTGTTGCCGATTTTTCTCCCCCCACACAAAATTTCCAGACACGTAATTGCGTTTGCTTATATGGTGGCTGTTGCCGTGTCATTTCAGTGTGCCTGAGCCGGGCATGGCACAAAAGGCCGTCAGAGTTCAGCAGTATTAGAGCACATTTCTTCTGTTGTTAAAAAATACTTTTGAACTTTTATATAAAAAAAAAGAGCTGGATATTGCTCGTCAACCCTTTCGCATAAATAAATAACGACCCGATTCATTTTGTTCACTAACCCATACGACAACAGTATAGCAGCAGCAGTAGCGACAATTATTGGTTCAATTATTTTTTGATAACCTGTAAAGAGTGAACTTGGGTTTTGAAAACATCCAAATAAATTGGCAAGACTCCAACAACATCGTTATAAACCAAAATAAGCATACATATTTTTTTCTTTTTCGGATTACTTCACTGAATATTTTTTCTGCTTTACAAAAGAGAACAGCTCGTAACCATTTTGTTTCGTAGTTTGGTGTACAACTTAAGCGTTTCCAAAACACATTGCACGGGCAAAACAACCCCCCGTTCAGTAAAGAAATTAGCAATCCATCGACGTGCTCCTGCATCTCAACAGATACACATTTTTAGCTGGTCAATCAAACAAACAATACGATCAATCGCAACAGTCGTAAATTAACACATTATCTTTACGGCTCAAATTAACTGACTTAACTTTATATTTATATTAAATTAAAAGTATATATCCTCGTCAGTTGATTTAATCGACAAGGGAGGGGGGGCGAACCAAACCACGTTCCCAATAGCTCAACATCACGAGGAATCGACGTGAGTACACAGCAAACAGATAAATACTCGCGGAAGAAAGAAAAAAGAAATCGTACCCCAGCATTGATACGGGACCAAAAATAAAAAAAGATTACGTTGGAAACCTTTGAACCCGGTTAGTGAGCGGCAACACTGTGTCAATTGGAGGGAAGCTAGAGATGCTTGACAAGCCCGGGGCAAAGGCTGACCACATCAGCAAACAAACGGATACAAATAGAACAAACATATCATCCTTTTGAGACCAGGAAGGAAGCATCCACGACAACGACCTCTGGCAAGACCAAAATTGCAAAAGCCTGGCAGAGTTGGCAAGATCACTAAGAAAAAGGCATGAGATCACAGGTGTAGGAACCGAATTTTTTTTTGACAATCAATGATTGCCAACAACTGTAGTGAATATCAGTTATCACTGCTGGAGATTCGATACCCCTCCAAACAGTTTTTTATTTTTCCGGATCACTGTAGTGAATAGCACTACAGGAGATTATTGTATCCCTCGTGTCGCTGGGGCTCATTTATTAGTTGATCATATCATTGATCAGTTGATCATTTGTGAAGGGGTAATTTTCACCAGTCCTCCGGAATCGAATAAACGAGAGCCCGAAACGCGAATCAAGCCCGGGATTGATATCCACGAACAATTCGTGATAAAATGAAGAAAAAAATCGCGGTCGAACTACTAAATTTCCTCCATTTGTAAGCGTGTTCGTACGAGTAGTGACTACAGTGAACACTACAGTGATTAAAAAAACACACAATATCAATTAATTCGTACTTTGTACCCCGTCTGATACCATGCCTCCATCAAGGGTTTTATTAGCGTTTTATTTCGGAGGTACAAGGGTTTTATTTCGATCTCAATGTATCACCGGTTGTTGGAACCACTTGAGCATCAGTTGGCTCGGTGAAGGCAGACCACTTTCAAGACATCGGGTCACAAGAGGTACGTCACCACGAACATTTCTTCTCTCGCAAGGCCCACCGCGTCGACCAATAAATCATTTGAATAAAGCAAGTACAACATGCACAGGCTTCGACCAAACATGCACACGTTGTATAATACGGTTATGCCGGGCTAGTCAAGTCAGTCAGTCGGCAAAGGACAACAAGGTCCGGGGGCACAATTGTGGTGAAACCCGATCCGACCTTACTGGGTGATTTAATCCAATTAAGCGAAACCAAAGAGACTATACAGGAGTAGAGTGAGTAAGTCATATCCTTTAATAATACGGCCCGCCAGTAAAAATAATAAATTAAAATAAAATAAATTAATTAATTAAAATAAATAAAGAGCACGCGCAGCGCGAACTTTTTTTAAATTGTAAACGAAACTTCAAAAACACAAGTCCACAAGCTTTTACAGAAAGAAATTCACAAAAATGAAGATTCAATTTTGTTCAGAATTTTCCATTGATTTTGGATGATTTTTCCTGACTTTCCAGGTGAGTATGAACCCTGTATCTGTATTCAATCCCAATATACCTATCTAAGTTCAGTTTAAACCAGCCCCCCACCCCTTCATATTTTTAACAAGCATGGCAAGCTTGTCTTCTCTCAAACCGCACACGTATAGCACTTGTTATCCTTCAGAAACTGATAATCGAAATGACAGTAACTTATGTTTCGATTAACGACAGATAGGACCAAGTTAAGACGACACAACCCGTGCGAAACAAATAACAATGATACCTGGAAATTATCAGGCAATCCCGTGTACACACACTCATAAAAAAGAAAATAATAAACTGTCCATTTCGTGTCGATAAGCTGGGTCGAGTGTTACGAGTGTTCTTGCACATTTGACAAATTCATCAATTTTTCATTCTCCCAACCATCTACTTTTATAACGCTCAATGCGTAAGGCAAACGAATAAGCCAGTTATGTTGGCGCAGCTGGTAGCGCGTCGAAGTACTATTGCAGTGACGCAGGTTCAATTCCCGATTTTTTTAGATCTGAAATTCCAAAAAAATCAATCATCTTGAATGGCGATATAAGGCAACCATTCCGACTTTAAATCGATCTCGTAGTGCACCACAGTGCCAAGATGGAGGTTATTGTAATCCAAAATCTGATAGTTAGTCTGTAGTAGACATAGTCCCCACAGGGCCAGGGGCGCTGCGATTCGTATTCGAATTGTAATACGTATCTCAGCGCCACTGGCCCTGATATCGACAATTATTTTTGGTGAGGCAAAATCGACTGGCACATTTTTGTTTACCAGCGTGGCACGATATCGACGCCTGTGTTGCCCGACTCGAAGTGGACCCGAGTCGAAATGTAACAAGTTCGATATCGACAATTTGTTGCAACAGCGTAGGAAATGTGCGCGAGCTTGGGTTACCCACGCCGGACAACCCTTGAGCAAAACTCCCAACTCCCTCTCTTTCCCCATTTTCCCATACCCAGCCAAGATATAAAAAATTCATAATAATTGACAACGATCCGATAATCAGTCAACGGACTAGGGTATTTCTGGTCAGTTTCCAGCGGGACTTTTTGGAAGACAATAGTATTCAGTGCCGCTTGTGTAACGTAACTTGGTTAGGCCTGTTCTGATTTCATGATATTTTCAATTTTTAGCAAGGTCTTGATTTGGTGCCGTATTTTTGAAGGCACCATGAACAGTATTTTTGAAGGCACCTTTTACACGTAGTTTTTAACACGATATCTGAATGTACCACTGACGACACTGCAAACTAACGTTTTCGCGGAGCAGTCGAACCGTTGGGTACGCAGCTGGGTAAGGCCATTTTTTGAAAATAAACATTCGCACCTCAACCATCAATAAAAAAATATTATCTACAGCTCCCAAGAAACGAGGCTCAAAAGATTAGTCTTGCTGGCAGATTACGCTTTCGCTGAAAGTCCATGATCCGGTTTACTAAAAATTGCATGTACCCCTATCGCCGAAGGACATCAGATCGTCGAGGCACACTTTGTTCGAGAGTGGCTTAATTAAGTAGCAAAACATGTAAACAAAAATATAACTGACGAATATTAGTAACTGACGAAGACACAGGCCACCTAAGACCCTGTCGGCTAAACATCCGCCATCTTTAGGGATTTTTATTTTTGAATGGAGAATCTCTCAACAAAACGGAAGTAGTCTAGCGTAGAAACTCGCGCATCCGGTTACAATCCAGTTCGGCGAAAGACAAGTGTCAATACTAAAAATAAAATTTTAAGAAAGAAGCCAAAAAGTTTGGACAGAAAAAATATATTTACTCGAGAATATGTGTAGATAACGTTTTCAATTGCATTCAGCGTCGTCTAAAATTGTGAAAAAAATTGGGTTATAACCATTGTACTTCAACCGATATTTAAGTTTAACGATGGTGAGTGACATGCACAATTAATTGAGAAAACCGATTAGATGTAAACAAAATCGGTGTTCGGGTCTTGATGGAGAATAAACATTATACAAAGATTATTTTTATGATTTGAGTATAATAAATAACAAGTTAAAATCAGTGTTATAAAGTCCGATAGTTAAGACACTTTTAATCTGTCTACAATAGCTTTCGGACTTTATAACTCTGATTTTGTTTACATCTAATCGGTTCTTCTCGATCTTCAACTGTTCCACAAATATAAATTTATTTTTGTTAATAGTCCATTTACGCAGTCTAGCTAACGCGTCGCCGCTTTGTTCGACAACGCCAAAAATTGCTTCTTAAAATTTTTCACGGAAAAAAAATATATCCTTGTAAATATTCTTAATTCTTCATGTAATTTATACATAACTCTACAGATTGGGCGAACTTACTACTACATTTAAATTAAGACCATGGTGAGTGCTCGTATGCCCCACTGTTTCAAAAAACAAAGTTACCCAATCAACGTAGTCTCCCCAGACCCCGGGTCCACACCCACACACTAGGCGTTCATCGTAAATCTGAATTGGCGCACGGTGAAGCGGAAAATTCCTCCAGCGATTTACTTCCATTCGCCATCAACAAAATTGGAAAACACGGCGCCGTGGTTATCGCAAGGATTTCAACCAAATAAGACAATTAATCGGGGCGCGCAGCAAAGTACAATAGCTCAAACGGAGCGGAACTTGCAGCAAGCTGCCACGCCCGAGTGGACAATCAACGAACTTTTCTACAATGTCCGAAAAACTGTGAAACCGTTTCGAGGGGGGTGGAGTTGATCTGTGTGTGTTAGGGCAAAAAATATTTTAATGTCGAACTTTGGTTCTATCGGAATGTTTGATAATTTTAAATTTAGGAGCCGTTGAATGCGAACTGCAAGATTGTTTAAAAAACATACATCACAGACATCATTTGACAGTCTTGGCTCTTTTTAAACAATCTGCAAGATGCATGCTTGGAAAGGATCCCGTGTAGACACTCAACTTCATTATCGGTGGTTATTCGTTGTTGGCCAGAGATGACCGCCAGTATTTCCAGCAGGGGGGAAAAAACGTCGGGCGGACAGTTTCCTGTTCTCAAGGGAGGTGGTCGGGGAGGTAATTTTTTTCTCGGGAGCGTCTTCTCTCGTCGTGTTCACACATGTTCGTAAGAGCTGATCGCCATTAGTGATATCCTGTTCAGTACAATAGTTGCTTAAATTCTCCGTTTTTGGAGTTCAGTCGTAGTTCAGGATATGATGTTAATTAACTGTCAATCGCTAAAGACATTTTATTTTAAACTGACACAGAATCAAAATGAACAGCGACTACAGGCATCGATAAATTCTGAATTTCACAATTCTCCACTGTTGTACATTTTCTCAAGTTTTTTCATACAGCATCGTTTCTCATTCTCACGACCTCTTTTATAACAATAGCGTAAGATGGCGATGGCAATGGCAATAAGTAAACAACAACGGAAACGCATATATATATCACTGTTTCGAGCGCAGAACCGTACTGAATTACTAAAAATTAAACGTAGAAACATATTCTTTAATTTCTTTTTTGACACCCTATCCAACGAAAAATGGAAATTACATCAGTCTATTTAGACAAAGACAATACCATAGATTGATACGAATCAGATTAATCTCCAATAATTGAAATGTCACCCTAGGCCCCCACATGGCTATTTGCGATCTAGATGATAACTTCAGGCCCGACTGTCAATATTTCTATTTGTCGCGATACGAAGGATTGAAACGCAACTTTCGGACGCTAGGCCTGGCAAACGACACTGTTTACACCAGAGGGCGCGCTGCATCAGCAAGTAACTACACGAGAGGGGGTCGAGTATCTTCGCCAGGAAAATTTGGATACAAAGGAAGTTTCCAAGCAACCCCGAGGCGGGTTAAACAAATTTCTCTTGGATCACTGGCGAAGGTCATGATGGGAAGGGAAAGGCTGTATAACATTGTCTTTTAGGATAATTGAATTCCGCTGTACATGGGTTTTCGAGGCGTTTTATCGGTTAAAAGCTTAATGATTTGATTCACAGAACCACAGATGTTATTTCTCAAGTTTCACAAAATTTTCGGCGAAATTCCTATTTAGATCATTTATTGTCTACAAATGACAACCCTAAAAAAAACATGTAATCCATATCCCGACAGAGATCTCAGGAATTCACGAAAAAAAAATTTCGTATCTTATTTCGGAATGGAAGTTACGCCTTGGGACCAGACTCTGTACTTTGTCAGGAACACGTTAAAAATCCCTCTCTTGGTTACAAACCTAGGCTAATTTACAGATCACTCAGTGGGCTTTGAGACGAATACGTTAGCAAGACTAAATTGAAAATAAAAACAAATCATGCAGCGGTAGAGTGGACATTTGATCCACGAAACAACGATGAATCAGTCAAAAATATTATCAGCTTTCGTTCGGATAAAATCCTCGTGATTATTGGCCCAGCTGAACTCCAACCAAATCAAACCAAACATACCGTTATTTCCAATTACGGTTTTAAATTGGAAACAAGGCTGATTGATAAATAAATATCACTTAGAAAATAACTATCAGTGGGGTGGATGCTGAGATTACACCATACGATTATTTTCTTGAACGACCAACATGCTCAATTGGAACACAAGCAGGAACTCAATATATGAAGTGGGAAAACTATAGATAGGGGTGGGGAGGATTGCGCCACTAGGTGCAAGCCACCAGGGCTGGCAACAACTTAACCCAAAGTGGTAGAGCTAATCAGATAATAATTAATCGGCAAATCGATAACCTCTTATACGACAGCCCAGTTTTAAGAAGTAGGTCTGTGTGCTCTAAATTTTGCTCAAGAAAAATCGGACTCCGGGGTCCAAGTCGGGATACCCTAATCCGCCTACAATGTTTACTACGAACAGGTGGGACAAAAAATACCTTCTCCATTCCCCCTTTGTCATCATCGACAACTTACAAAGGGAGTTACGACAACTTCCGTGCGCCATCTTTGGGTCTACCCGCGCAGTGCCAATAATTGACAATTATATAATTGGCATGCAAAGTTAGTGCAAATACTAGCTTACATCGATAATTATGTATTGTCACGATCGAGATCGATTGCATTTCAAACGCCTGAGAGCGACTCCGGCTCCCATGACGTCACCCGACCACGCAACTTCTTAACAAAGCCGGCATACGGTGACGTCATCAGGCCGGTCACATGTACATGCGGTTTACAACGAAAACATCAGCTGCCGCCAAGCAATTTTCGGAGACTCGCTGCGAGTTAAGAAATAGTTTCGAGGTTTCATTTTCGTCGGAAAGTGTCGGCCTAACCAGTAAACTAAACAAAAACTTTTTCCTCTAGTCTTTGACCTACATGGACGGGGGAACGGGGGTATGAGAATCATCGCTAGCCATCTCAACAGACAAGTGAACAGTCTGAACTTTCAGCGACGTCTGCGCAACAACTAGCTCTCAGTAATTATAGGTTGGCACTCTGAATAAAACCACAAAACGGCGGTGCAACCGGCCCTCGAAAAAAACAAAAACTGGCAACCGAAAAATCGAGCATATATTAACGAAGGCTGACTCACCACAACTAGGGGGTGGGGGTTAAAGAAAGAAGGGGGGGGGGAGAGACCACATTCACGTGTATAACTGCGCAAATTCACTACTCCGCAGACAGTGGTAAAACCGGCCCTGCCATTTCTGGAAATTTCTGGCTTATTGGCACAAAACGACACATGCTTATCAACTGAAAAAGATCGCTTTGTTCTCAATTTAAAACTCGGACATAAACATTTGTCTCTCCATGATGGGGAAACAGTTGTCTCACGTTTTTTTTGCTGAGTGTGTCACATGTTACCCCTGCAATTTGGAGATCTCGTAGCAAACGCCCCCCTCCCCCCTTCTTTATCGGGCATGTTAGGCCTAACGAGTGACGGCGTGGTAGGTAGGACAACGCGTCAACCACGTTTTTGTCCACGACATGGGCAAACAGCTGGCGCGACAACGCAACATCCGCGCACATACATATACACATACGACACGGCGAGTATAAAAGAGAAAGAACCCGGTAACAGGAATACCCCAACTCTCCCATAACCAACCGCCACCGCTGAAACGAATTATTTTCCCCCCTTCACCATCACATACCAAAAAAGTCTCTCGGGGAAGAGCCATAAACTATTTTAATTTTTTGTTGGGTTTTCTTTACCTGCTGGCAGCAACAGCGGTACTGTCAGGCAGCACAACATTTTTGTTTCGCGTAATTTTTGAGTCAGTCCTGCGAGTAAATAAAATTGACGAGCATGAAAATGTGAGGTAAATACGCATTTCAACATTCCAACGTACGGGCACACATATCGAAAACAAAAACATTCCTAGTTAGGCCTACCTATCCTGTTGGAACCATACAAGATTAGGCCTACTGGGAAGGGAAGGAGAACCCCTCTGCGGTTGGCTAGAAAGGCTCAAAGACGCCGACCATTTCTCGGCTACAAGATGCCGACGACGGTGTCACGTACAATGGAATACAGCGAACGATTCGGACCTTCGTCTACGTTCACCGACAGCCCCAACCAGAGGTTTTAGCCAACCAAATACGCTGCCAGGGGATGTTTTCGAAATGCGACGTAGGCAAGCACCATGTTTTTGTTTTCAATATGGAGGCCTACGTGCACGGCAAACCCCAGAAACCACGCTTTCGCCACACGTACACTAGCATCAAAAGAAACGGGCATATCACAACAAAGTTTGTTCCGTTGTGTGGCTCACCTGCGACGGGGTGGAAAATCTTAGTCCAAATACAATGTGGGGATGGTCGGCGTCAGGTTTAACGCGAACGACAATTTCGTACAAACTTCGCAGACAAAATAATCACCGGCGTATTTTCGATGGACGATAAACTTCACATTCAGCCGGCCATTAGGCTCGCGGAACAAAATTGCACACAGCTCTCTAGAAACGCGGATTTAGGACTAGCACTGCGCGAATCTCCCCACGTGGCTGCCAAAAACTAGCATTTTTGCTTGCTTGCGATGCCGACGATCTCGCGGAAATCTCGAAACTCGCGAGATTGGTAGAGAACGCTACAGTCGCTCCGATCTGCAGCGCACCTTTTCCTCATTGGTTGGGTCATTTAATGAGTGTTAAGGTTAGAGAGCTAGTTGGTACGTCCTTGACGACGTTAGCTGACTGTCACGCCTTCATAAGAAATATTGCATATGAATGATGCAATGCTCGTGAACTGCTAGCGTCATTTAATGACATCTCAATTAATCGAAAATCTTTTAATTTTTTATGGAAAACTAATTCGTATAGGATGTCCGTGGCAGTACATGGTTTCAGTATCTAACTCATTTGAAGTCTTTTAAACTCGATTAATACCTGGCATTCCGTGGCTCCAATGAAATAAGAAAATAGAAAACAGAAGGAACTACATAACCCAATTATAAGAAAATAGAATCCTAATATGTGCATGACGGTGCTTTTCAACTTTTCATCCACAACTATTGAATAGAATTTTACATAAAACGTATCTCGTACATAATAATTTTTTTTAAATTAACAAATATTCCGAAATCTTGCGATGGTTATGTCAACAGATAATGACAATTCCTTGAATATTTCTAACCGCTTTTTTAGGAAATTGGTTTAAACATATTTCGTTTTATTATTTTTAAATTGATTTTTAAAATGCAATGCAACCCATTTTCTGAATAATAAAACAGTTTTCACAACGCACTTAACCAGCATAATAATTAAAAGTTGTTCTCCGGTATCTATTTGCAAAGGATAAAAATAATATGAGCAAAAACAGTTAATTATACTCTGGTTGTATACAATTCAATATGACTAAGTTTTAAAAGAAAGTGACTCAGCCCATTCATACCAAATTATAATTTTATTGTTACCGATTTTAAAAAGTTACTTACACGGAACAGAATATTAGGTGTTCTGCACATTTAACAATGAAAAATTGATACCTTTTGTACAGCTTTAACGTTCACTCGTCATGATAAATATCATTCGCACGGCGCGCGCTTTACATTAAATACAACAATATTTTTAGGACAGTAACGATGCACGGTGGCCAACCCGCTATCACGTTTTAAAATGTTTGGCGTAACTGGTTCTTCCGGCCAACTCCAAAATGTAGCGGTCAGGATTTTCTTTCCAGTCGACCGCATTCAGATTGACCTGGAACAAAGAGGACAAGTTATAAACTGTTACAAAAAACATAAAAATCGAAGCGCATCCAACGCTTAAAGTTTGAATGAATGAAACTCGTAATTTTTTTCTTTTTCTTTTAAATCACCGTAGTGCCTAGTGCACTACAGGATTACTGCACCCTCGGATCTCTCTGAAGATATGTGAGGGGCAGGGAAGGAAAGGGAATGGCAGCTGGAATAGCCAGACTGCAGGATCCACCCCTAAGCTCTGGACCCCCTAATGGAAGCTCAGGGGTGACGCCAGT
>JAUJYS010003469.1:0-13049 GCA_033995665.1 Melogona broelemanni | reverse complement strand
TCGCCGTCACCGACGTTGTCTGCCACTTGCGGGAGGAGGTGATCGGCTGCGTGGAAGGCAGGGGGGAGAGGTGGAGTGCCGTCAGGCCACAGCTGGTTCTCCTCTACTCCCTCTGGTATGGCGGCTGCGACGTCTTGGGCAACCTGCTGGTTGACGAGGAAGTCCGGCGGCGGTTCGGGTTGGTCGCCGGGATTTTGTTCGAATTCCCAGTTCTCCAACAGTGGAAGGCCTGGTGGTTCCAACTGCAGGTGAGCAGGGTCGACCGGGGCAGGTGCCAGTGGTGGCTGAGGGGCCAGGACCTCACCGACGATGGCGATGTCATCGTCGTCGTCATCCATTGGGACCGGGGCAGGTAGCGCCACTCCTGCTTGAGGCTGGTTATCAGCATTGTCTGGTTGTTGCCCAGTCTCGTCAAGCGCCGCAACGTTAGGAACGGGTGGCTGGATGTCGTGACCTGTCACCAGCACTCGTTCCAGGTAGACAGCGGCGAGGTGGTCGTTGTCTGCAGGGACACCTGCTGCCAGCAGGTGATCCTGGGCCCAGATGGCTGCCTCTTCGGTCACGAGCATCTCACCTGGGTTGGCCAAGACCTCCGCTATGAAGAATAGTCTGTCATGGCCAACCACTTGGTTGGTGGGACGTTCGTGAACAGGGCGTCTCGGGCCACCGAACCACGACCATGGGTCTTGCGACTGTGTGAGTGGTCGTAGATGGGGGGCGATCCGGAGGGCGGCCATCTCGGTTGTCGGTGTCCCAGTAGTAGTCTCGGTGGTATGCACAGGGGAGGCGGGGCGGGCCACCAGGCCATCAGACGCCCTTTGTCCCCCGTCGTCCTGTGCCTGCGGCACGCTGCTGGCGGTGGTAGCTGGTCGTGTGTGTTGGTGGGTGGCAGTCGTTGTGCTAGGAGGTTTAGGGCGGACCAAACGGTCGTCAAGCGCCCCTCCCCTCCCCAGCTCTGCCACTGGTGACCGGCTGCGGTGACGCTTCTGGCTGTCTCGCCGTTGACTGCCTCCCTGCCGCTCTGCTACCTGCGACCGTCTTGTTGGGCTGCGACCCGCGACCGTCTGTGGAGTATCAGCGACCTGCGACCGTCCCGGCGATCTGCGACCCGCGACCGTCTGAGGATCAGCGACCTGCGACCGTCTCGGCGATCTGCGACCCGCGACCGTCTGAGAATCAGCGACCTGCGACCGTCTCGGCGATCTGCGACCAGCGTCCATCCGGCGGGTGTCCGTCGGCTGAGGAGCTTCTCGCCAGGTGACGTTTCGGTTTGGCCACCGTAGGGTAGTGCGCCGGATTTGGTCTTGTTCCGCCTCGGATCGGGTGGGCGAGTCGGGGTGGGGAAGAGGATTGCCACTCACCTTTCGATCACGGCGGCGATCCTGCTCCCCACTTGGGCCCGGCTCCTGCGACTCACCTCGGCGGGCAACGTGGCGGACCACACGGCACTGCTCTGCAACTACCTTTTTGGCCTCCCTCTGTGACATGGCTGGGGCGTTGACCTGCCGTGGTTGGGGATCGCGGTGGTCCCGGCGTCGCTGTAGGTCTTGTGCCGCCAGCCTGCGGTTCCGTCTCCGCGCCTCTCGCCTAAATCCTCTCCAGCCCTCGTTCCGTTGAGGACAGCCCGCGTCTTGCCACAGGGCAAAAGCGGTTTCCTCGTCGAGGATGGAAAATTCCTCCTCCTCGTCGACGGGGGCTGGAACGCGAGCTCGCATTTTTTTTTAAAAAAAAAGGACAAGCAGGGATTCGGGAAACTAAGGAGACGGACAGAGATAGGACGAGGTTAGACATCATGCAGGACAGGACAAGGAAGGGCCAACTACGGACGCCAACACCACAAGCACAAACAACGACCTGGACACCATAAAAAGAACATAGAGGTGACAAGCGAATACCACCGGTGACGATGGAAAAAAAAAATTAATGTACATAAATACATGCATATAACATAAAGAAAAAAAATATATATAAAAAAAACTACCGTTGGTCTGGTCATTCCGAACCAACCTACCTGGCAGCTGGACCACTCATGTTCTCGGATTTACCATTTCTCGTTTAGTCGATAATACAGAACAAAAAACGCTTAGCCGTGTTGATCGCCGACAATGCCCTGCTCATGTTTAATTACGAGAAACCTTAAAAAAACTAATTCTGAACTGGTCCCCTGCATGCTTGATAAAAGAAATCGAAGACGAGCCCTGCTCACGATTTTCTTAAATTGTTGCTCTATGAGAAAAAAAATAATTATTAAACCGGGCGAACCCCAGATCCTGAGGTTTGCGCGCGAATCTTGATGAGTCATACCGTCTGTTTAATTGTCTCCCCAAAATTTTTAAAGATCACCTTTCCAATTCGGTATCTGCTACAAAGCAAAAATGGGGAACAATTCGACACGTGCTCATGTTTATCAAAAAAAATATTCCCCCAAATGTTTTGTAAACACATCTCTGGTTCACCGCCCTCTCTGTCACATATATGAAGACACCGCTTTCATATTACCTAGCTACATTAGTTGCTTCGCCATTTCTTTTTTCAAAAAAATAAAGTAGTTAATGAACCGCCACGTTTCTCCCGGAGGTTTGAAACGTTTCCGCTTTACTAAAAAATATACTCTTTTCCGTGAAAACTGGGTTTCACTTCGATCCCCAAAACCACGCGAAAAAAGAAGAATATGAAAACGCTCAACAAAACGGTTCGGCCGCTCCCGGAATCAAGCCCGCGCCATATTTCTACTAACGATAAATAATGCCACCCAACTTCTAGAGACATTTGGTCATACAGGCACCGGGAATCAACCCCGCGACAGTCTCGCCGATAGTTAAAATAATGCTTGGGTTGCTTAGCCAGGAGAAAGGAAAAAGAAAATGGTTAGCGAAAAAGACTCCGTTACTTGGTTCAGTCGCGCAATCCTGCTGGCGTTCGTTCAAATATGGTATTGACACCAAACCAACAATTATGTTTAATGTTGAAAGGAGTAATGAAATACAGCCTTTGGTGGATCAAAAGGCCCGTGCAAGTATTGAAACCCAGGGCCATCCGTGTCATTCTTCCTTTTATTGGCATATTACTGCGCTCAAGGGACCCAGAAAAAAAAATTGTCTCTTTGCCTACCGAAATATCTGGCCATACAGGGGTGAAGCGTGGTGTACGCACTGCTGGCGCCGGGAATCAAACCCTGAGACCGCTCGCAACCGTCCCCATGCGTTTATGATAAAAAAAATTAACCGTTCAAGCGTACTGCACCGTCCCACTTTTCGAACGAAATTTCTTTTACTCATTACCATTTGGCGTACTAAAAAAAAACGCACGCCGCCCACTAATGACTTTGTTGCAACCAGAAAACACATGAATTCTTAGTTACATTGGACAGCGATCGATACTACCTAACCGTCCGCGACGTTGTGAAGGCACCTATATGAGCGATACTGTGACCGCTGTTTTTTCTATATATATAAAAAAAATTAGCTGCTCATCACATTTGTGCTTTTATACCCCTCGTACCTTTTGGTCAAGCTGCTACAAGAATAGACGGCTCACTTCTGCCAACACCGCAATGCAAAACTGCCACTGGCGAACGTCTTGTGGCTCAACGCAGCCTAAAGAAAATCGACGGCTCACTTCCGCTGTCACGTTTGAATACACCAGCTACCCGCGATTTACTAATTGTGATGGGTAGGAAAAAACAAAAAAAACATGGGTATTATAATATGGGTGTATTTGGCGAAGTTTTGCCAGCCCTCAAAAACATCGAAAACTGCGGGAATCGGGTCCTTGACCACCCGCACCGTTGCCCTGTGTTCCGTCCAGGTGCCTAACGATATTGTGTATGAGTTGAAAAACAAGTGTCATTCTATTCGTAAGGACCCCCGGTCCTTGGAATGCGATTTAACACTCTACGTACGCGCAGCCTGTGCCGGGCATCGAGCCTGGGACCGCCCATGGCTGGCCTAAAAGCTCTTTGCTATCGATAAGTCAAACGACCCACGGGTGGGCAAGCCACGCTCCTATACCTAACAAACACCTTTTTGTTGTAATTTTTTGTTTGTAAATTACCCTCTCTTACAGAAAAAAAAACAAGTTATCTTTAAAAATACCCGACACTTGTATGTTAACAAGGGCCGTCCCTTCATTGTTGCTTGTCCGAGGATGCACAAAAAGGCCCATCATCACCTTATTTTAATCAAAATGCCCTACTATTTTGCAATAGAAGGAACCTCTGTCCGTGACGAAAAGAAAAACATAAATGGTGAGTGGCCCTAATAGCTCAACATACAATGGATCTCATCGGCTTGCGTGAAACAAATCTATCGTTCTTGACAATCTGTTACTCAACATATTTAACCATATAATTACCATAAAGAAATGCCTATTGGTCGCGTATCCTAATACGCCTCGTAATATGGTTAATAAAAAAAAATTGACTCTAAAATAAGCTCGCCAATCTTGAAGGAGCATGCGTCAAAACTATTTCAACGTTCCTTTGACCTTTCATGAAAGATTATCTTGGCAGTGGACCACCTACGTTGCACTATCCTTGTTTAAAAAAATTAAAGCCAGAAAGTAATACATTGATAACTGCGCGGTCCTGTTGTTTTACCAGTAGTCATCTCTTCGCTGCCTGCGAATAACCTTTCTGTTACTCGAGAAAAAAATAACCACGCTTTTCGTGGCTTCTCTCTTTGAGAAGATGATTTGCAACTATTCGCGTAAAAAATGTTGAGGGTAACAGCTCCGCTATTTGACTGTGGCCAATTCCTCTTTTCTGAAAACAGAACTACTCCCGAAATACTACGTTAAACATCAGCCTATTTGTCCAATGAGGAAAAAAAAGGAATGCCCCGGTGGTTAGCTAATGTTGCTTAGTCTAGTGCATAGTCTCGATAACCTGGCCTGCGCTGGGGCTCCACCTCTGAGTCGTCCATATCGTACCTCGTGATGATATACGAGTTCGCCCTTCCGTAACTAACTACTACTCCGTTGTCAAATGTCCTGCTAAAAGGAATACTAAAAAAAATTTTAGGGTATCCGCTTTTGCTGATAAAGATTATCCAATGCTCAATTTCCAGTTAGCCTGCTACTCAGTCAGGCATCGGATAAAAATGCGGTCGATTACTTCTTTACCTCCACAGAATCCCTGATAATCGGGTATCCTGGCTTTGTTGACATCGCTCAGGGGAGGGAAAAAAAACACACATGAGCCTACATATGATGAAACATCACCTATAGCAATATGTATGATTACTCGCGGTGAATTGTAATCGGTAATTCAGAATAGACTGCAGCGTTGAAAAAATACGTTGTCCTATAACCTCATCCTTAATAATGAGGAAACACCCTACAAATTACGTTTCCTGTTTTCGCAATATTTTGCTCCTCCGTACCTTTGGTTTAGACTGCCAACAGTGTCAAGCAAGGCTCGTCTCCTCCGAATGCCGATAAATAAGACAGTAATCCGCTAACAACTTTGTAGGGCAATGTTGGCCGAGCAATACCTATGGCTCGCTTCTGCTCTTACTTCGGAGCGGAACAGTTACCCGCCGCTGGTTTTTCTGCTTACTCTGTTAGGGCTGCGACGTTTGCGATACTGCAAAGCCACCGTGAAGGAAATCGGCTACCCGTTATTCGCTATTGGTGATTAAGAGAAAAAAACATGCATATGAACAGGTGATCCTAAATAGCGACAGTTTCCTTAAAAAAAAACGTCGCTGTCTGTTAAACGATACAACGTGCGTCTAGTCTTAGTACATGTACGCACGTGATGATCGATATCTTTATTAAGGTGCTGGATTGTAAGAAGAAAACAATGCCAACCCTCTCGATCGCAAGACTAACGTGCCCGACTTAAATGGTGCGATCCTCATTCGCCGAACTAGACACCAGGGCTGTTCAACTAGGCGTCTCGTTTCGGACAGGCCAATCCCTGGCCCACCATGTCCGCCTAGGTCGTTCGCCTAGGGTAGGCCACCACGCGACTTATACGTGGTTTGGTTTAAAGTATGTTTCGCTGACTTCATATTTGGTTGGTTTATGAACGTAACACCATAATTGAAAAAAACACCGTCATAATTTTACTACTGTATGTGCTCGATGCGAAACTTGTGAATATACCGAAACAAAATTACATTGCGAAACTGGGTCACCAAGATGGCGACTCCGTATTCCCCCTCTGCTTGGTCTACGGGCGGCGTTTGCGCCATTAGAATCTGATTCGATCTGGTCCCATCTCCGAATACTTTGGCTAAAATTATTATTTACCGATATGGTTATGGTAACATCAAGGGAATCTTGACCATAGTTGTTTCGTTTGGACAAAGTTTTGACGACCCTTTGTCTTGACTCATCTCCGTGTGATTTGATGTCCCATAACGTTTCGTGTCGTAACAATCC
Organism: Melogona broelemanni; assembly: GCA_033995665.1. Classification (NCBI taxonomy): domain Eukaryota; kingdom Metazoa; phylum Arthropoda; class Diplopoda; order Chordeumatida; family Chordeumatidae; genus Melogona; species Melogona broelemanni. Next base: position 6,662 of record JAUJYS010003469.1, on the reverse strand, counting down.
CTTAAGTTGTGCAAACGCAAAAAAAACATCCCAAGGACGAATGTATTTCTCATCCTTACGAAAACTAACCTGCTATTATTGTAGGACACTGAAATGTTTGAACGCAATTCCAAAATAATGGAAATGTATGTCGCAAACGTTGCCGTGTTTAGGTGGGAAAAACCAAAATACCTCAGGATATCCGCACGTCTCTCACAAGGATCAATACCGGAAGTCAGGATGGGCGATATTTCTCGATACTTTTTGTTCGAAAACTATCGTCGCGTTGCTTAGAAACTGAGATAGCGTCAATATCTGTTATTACGCGGGGCCGCCACTGTGACGTCATTACTAGCGTGTTGAGAGCCAAGAGAAATACGCGCGAAATGCGAAAAATGACCGTGGCACTGCTTCGCATCGCTAGTTCATTGCCACTACGCACTATGCGAATTACCTCAAAAAAAAAAAATTCGAAAACGTTGAATCACACATTCTCGCTAAGTCGTTGTTTTTTTTCCTGCCCAATGGCTAGAAGAGTGACCACGGAGGAAAGCGCCAACAGGCGGCAGAGAAACGACCATGCCAAAATCAAATCTGTGGCGTAGCGTCACCGGCTTTTTCGTATTAATCACAGGATAATGTACTACTGTCCGCGGTAACTGCTGGCGTCGAGCGGATCGATAAAGAAAAAAATTATAAAATACAATCACTGCCTAGGTGGGTCTAGCCACAGGGTATGGGTAATACTGTTGTTTCGGCAACGGTTCCCCCTTATTACGATGTAACCGCAATGAAAGATAATGTGGTTTCTCTAAATGTCCGTTCGTGGTTTCGTAAAAAAAATTCTCACCAGTCTAGGGTCTAGCTATCGCGACTCGGCTCATCCACTAGTTCAAAAAAACTACGTTATGTAATCTAACGATAGACTTAGTCTGAGTCACTTAAGTGACGTTATGAGCTTTAAGCTAATCACCTCTCGAAAAAAAATTAACTCATTAATTCCCGTAAACGTATTCCTCCCGCCTAAGTCCTTGAATTGATCGCAACACATCCTATCTAACTCTTTGCGATACTAATAAAAAAAGTAAGAAACAGATTTCACTCGATGGTGACAGTTGACATGTTGCCTGTGAAACGAAAATCACCTCCGAACATTCGTAAATACGATCTTGACTTGATCGCCGTAACGAAAAAAAAACTCGCTGGTTTGACATGACTAATCACTCGTCGGACGAGTGTCAACCCTGTCTACGGCCTTCTCAACAAATACCTTACCCCATACTAAAAACCCACGACCTACGATACTTGCAAAATGTTTCTTCCATCTTGAATATTTGCAAACACGATTCCGACTCAAATGTGTATTCTCGAGCCCTACCGCTCTTACTGAAAACAAAGATTTTAGTGATTGTTTGTACTTATAAAAGAGGTCATCTTGCATCCGCGATGCCTAGTTCTTAATCAAACAAAACAAAATCAACCCCTTTTCCATACAACTCTGTTACGTTTCATGAAAGCGGATATCACCCAGACGCCATAATATTCTAGCCATTGGATTACTTTTGAGTTACTGCAATCGGGCCCCTTTTGTGCACGTCTAAGACCGCGGTAACCTCTGCGATTGGGTTGCCGTGTTTTGTTTCACACGTAGGTGATCCAATCTAACTCCTCCTCTCCGCTGACATTATGGATCCTTTTGAGAAATAGAAAAAAATGCGAATTACCCACAACACCTTACGTGCTGTTGTGGGTGTACTGGACATACTCCCATTAATTCATCGTACTCTTGCAGTCATGTGTGCCGGCCCAGCCGCACATACTCCCATAAATGTATAGTACCCTTTTACACTTAAAATTTGCAAAAAAAATATGTAACAATGAATTATACCGCTAACCTGTAGATCTTAATTGTCTCATCCATTACTAATTAAACGGATCTCCAAGATATGCCAGGCATATTGATGCCTGGTTACAAAAATGCATAATTAAAATATACCTTGTGACTTTACTTAACTAACTTGTATCCCCGACGCTTAGCGGTAGTTTGCATCATTAATAGTGTTTACAAAAAAATGAATTGCGCTGAATTGTTACGTTTACGCGCGTTTGACAAAGTGTACCTGCTTTGCCGTGTGAAATCTAAATTTCAATATTGAGTTTGACGTATCATTACAAAAAATTTTTCGGTAAATTTCTTTTTTGAAAAACTTCATTGGTTTTTCGCTTTGTACTCTGGGTCCTTCCAAACAAGTGGATTAAATCGCGAATTTTGAGAAGAAGAATTTTCGAACACATTACAGTGCGATTCACCTAATATTCAAAACACTCCACCCACTTATCTGTGGTAACTTTGCAATGTGATGTGCTAAAATTAATTTTTAGAACAACTTTCGAACATGCGTCGTTTACAACAGAGATCCCATCTGAAATTGTCCGAATCTAACGCTAAGTTGGGAAAAAAATTTTAATTTCTTAACGCTTTTCGCAAAATTACAAATTCCAACGATCGGTGGTCAATTTTACCACCTGAAGTGTTTTTACTTCGGCAGACCAGCAATGTGTATAGAAAACATCGCCACGATAAGGAATCCGATTCATCTTATCCCATACTAAAATGGAGACAAACTTCAACGACCACATTTGTTTACTATTAAGTAATCCACTTTCTGCGTTCATTTGCAGTAACTTGGTCAGCGTTGTTTACCTAAGTTTTTAGATGCGCATGAAAATATTCACGATGCTCGAATTATAATAAATTTCAAGATAATCAAATCTAGATTTTATAATTAAAACCAAGTGCAATCATTGAAACGGAACTGTTGCAGTGGACTACTAGCGGGTGTCGACATACTCCCATAAGTTCATGCTACGCCCCGCGTTGGCTTGACCTGGGGGACGGCGCGACATACTCCCATAAAGTTATGCTACTTCTCGGTCGCGATTCGACATACGCCCATAGATTGTTGGTCCTGGCTGTGTCGACGCACCAAAAAAAAATTATTGAAAATCCCACGCATTCCTATTAAAACATTCCGTAATTACATTCCGTATTGTAAACAGTGCACCCTACTATTCGTATACAAAAAATATGAACTACTCCTGGTGTTGTTTCGGGCTTCTTGCGCCGAGACCAGGCAATTAAAATTTACCAAAATCATGCTACGTCAAGAATTTAAACTCCAATTAAAACCCTTTATCCGCCAAAAAAGAATTTTTGATGCGTTCGTCGCATCCACCTGCCATCAGGCTGCAGTTTCAATTCGCCAACACGGCTGGGTCGGTGGGTCCCACGTTGCTAGATCTTAGTTTCTCTGGGATCCTTAGGGTGACCGCCCATTCGTTTCACAAAAAGAACGAATATTGGCAATTTACCATTGGAAACGTCAATCTCAATCCTAAAAAAACAAATACCTTGGCCAACCTTGCATAGCTGGTGGGACTTACGTCGCTAGATCTTGGCCTCTCCACGATCGTTTAGGGCGACTGCCCAAGATCACGTAAAAAATAAAAGACAACTAAATAAAAAAAAATTACCAATGCACAAAAACAGTGTGCCGGACTTAGAACCCAAGTGTTTTTCGTTTGTCCCTCCTGATACGATCGTCGTATCTACCTGTCTTCAGGCTGCAGTTTTGACTTGCCAACACTGCATGGTTGGTGGGACTTACGTCGCTTAGATCATGGTCTCACCGAGATCCTTAGGGCGACTGCCCAGTCTAAAAAAACAATTATCCATCATCTAACCAGAGATCGTCAAAATAATTACCTGGTGCAATATTCCGTTTTGCAGCAAACATATAATTAAAGACTTTGTCTCCCGATACTGTGTTACTTAACGTGTAACTTCCCCACGGCGGGTCTTGCGAATCACTATCATGTTAAGCGAGAGCTCCGCTGCCCAGCAAAATAAACAAAGACCAAATTAAATTAAAAAGGAGGTGCATTCCTCCGAAAATCGTCCGCTTGACTCGCGGAGAACCGCGGTCCTCGTCATGAGTTGCGGAAGCTTCTGGTGTTTTGCTGACGTGTTCAATCTCGTTGTCAACGTCACGTTCCCCAGAAATAAGATTAGTGGAATCATCCACTGTAGTACTAGGCTCATTAGCCTGTTTACGATTTTTGACGTTTAATTGTTGCGACTTACAAAATGTTTCGAATTTTCGCGCAATCTTAAAACGTGTGCCATCAGTTTTCACGTTCACCGACGACAACATCCATGGCTGGTGTGTACCAGCGTCAAATTTGGAAGGCGTTGCAATAGCCACTACTTTGCCTTCCACTTCCGGTCGAGTTGCCGAGCTCGCCGAAGTGTGCTGCTCCAAACACTGAAACCTGTTTTGGAGGCTTATCGGGGAAATAATTTTCTCCCTGAAACTGCCCGAAGGTGGGCGTATTTTTGTTGGGCGTTTCGGTGGTCGCACTATTTTAAATTGCCCTGCAGGGCTCCGTGGCCGTAATGCTGCCACGGGGATAATCCCTTTCTTAACCGCTTCACTGGTTGGCCCTTTTTGATACCTAACATTAACCTCACGTACTACGGCGGGAATGTGAGTGGTCTGATCACTCTTCTGTGGCGCAGCTGCGGGGATCTTAGGCATTTGCTTAGCCTTTGTAGCCTTAGGTTGGTTCATCAAGCCTTGCTTGTGGTTGCCCCTTTCCCCAAGTGCTTCGAAATTGCCTCCCACTTTAGTACCAAACTTAGCAGTTTGAAAATTGCGAGCTCCTTTCTGTTGCGTACCTTGCTTTGCTTGTGAAAAAGTCCGCTTTTCAGTTTCTGCAGGTGGTGCTGGATCTAACGTTCCGCTCAAATTCAACATCTTACGTTGGATAGGACCAAGGTGGTGTGTCTTGAGTTGTGGCCACCTGGCCTCTATACTCTCAAGACTGCATATATCGTTAGAGTTGTCTCCTTTAACTGGGGTCGGGCTGCGCCTGACTGAATCAATTTGGCTGACGCTTTCTGTGATTTCAACCCTTAGTGAGTCACAAGACCCGCTTAACATTATCAAGCGTTGCTGCACTGGTTCTACAATCCGAGCGATTGCATTGCTGCGGTATGCTACACTCTGTGAGTCTATTGCTGTTGTGTCAGTTTCTTGACGTTCTCTTGTTACGGCTGCTATTGCCGTCCCTGTCTGCCCTGTTGACGGAGGTTCTACCTCCATTGGCAGTGACTGCGGGTTGTTAATAGCTTCATTCGCCTCTTTCATTTTGTCCAACCTCTTGGCTAACGCGCCGAACGCCTTCGAAAACTTAGAACGTAGTTCGGACGCCTGACTATCCGGAGTTGACAATGGCGACCGCCAACTTGGCTTTGGTGCCACCCATGCTGCATTAACACTGTTTGGCCCGTCAGTTTCATTCTGACTCACCCCTGTTCTCCTTGCTTTGGCTATGGGGCGAAAGAGTGAAGTCCTTACAACTTGATTATTTGAAGGGATGGGTTGCGAGAAATCTAACCTTGCTTCGGCTGCTGCATCCCTTTGCTCGTTCACTTCCATTGCTTCGAAAGCGTTACGGAGTGACCTAATATTAGTTTCTGGTCTCTTATTGCCCTCTGAGATATCTGGAAGATGAAAACGACCCCTGCTTTGCGCATGGTTCCTGTCCTCTTGATCTCTCTGTATTAGTGAGACAGCTTCTGCCATACCTGGCGAGAGTGAACTCGCTCTAGAGCCTGCTGGGCTCGTTCCTATCCTCAGTAAACGGGCTTGTTAAACGTCCTGCTGGGCTCGTTTCCTATCCTCAGTAAACGGGCTTGTTAAGACGTCTTCTGAAGCGACTGTGATGACACTATCTGCATCCCCGTCCATCCTGTTGGCCCAAACACAGCTATTTACATCTTCTAAACCGAGTCTAGCTAATTCATGATCGAGACTTTCCTTATCATCCGCTCGTGTTGTCTCCATGAGCGCTACCGTTTCTTCATGGAACCGAACAGGTCCCCATTCTGCGACTGGTTCCTTAAAATGAACCCGCACTTTGGTATTGTCACTACAATATTCCGATAAACAACAATTCATGTTTATCAGTTGCGGACTCTCAACGCTGCCACCCTCTGGGTGTTAGCAGGGTCCTGTGTACACAATTGAGGCAATGGTCAGTTTATGGCTGTAAACATGATCATCCTCGTGTTGCATATGCTCATCAGTGCAGAAGTTAGTTTCCTCCTCTTCTTCTATATCATCGTCTGAATCGTCCTGCTCGTTAACTGGGTAGGGCAAATCGTAATCTTCATTGTCGAATAAATTGCCTCTGCGCAGGGCCTTCTTTAAGGTGCCTTGGTGCACTACACTAGTCTTGTGCGCGCGCCCTGGATTTTTATTTAACAATTCAAGATGCGCATTTACGCCTATCAATTTCGTGATTCTGTACAGCCCGTGGTAATGTGGCAACAACTTTGTAGTTTTGCCTACCTTCCGTACAAGTCTGGACGTCATAACGATGTCGCCTTCTTTAAATACCATGATTTTCTAAGGCGCCCTCCGCGCTGCGTCCTGTCGCTGGAGTTTTCTAACTCTGTCCATGGCGGCTAGCTGACGCTGGGAAGGTGACAGATCCTCTCTCGGAATAGGAAATAATCGGTCCATTGACCGAACTGGCTCTCGGCCATACAACATGAAAAAAGGCGTTTCCTGCATTGAACCTTGCACAGAGGCATTGTACGAGAATACGGCTTCTTC
>JAUJYS010003468.1:0-13053 GCA_033995665.1 Melogona broelemanni | reverse complement strand
TTGCTGTACTCTTGCTGCAATTTGCGCGCTTCAGCTGCATTCGCCGCGATTATTCGCCTAGTGAAATACCGCCTTTTGACATGGCAAATTCGACTAAATAATTAAAAAAAAAAAAAAAAAGTTTGAGAATATTTAAAAAAGCATAAAAACTGTTGTTGATCCAGAAGGAGGCACATACGCTCGTATTAGCAAGAGAAAATGTATGTTATTTATTTAATAAGCGATTAGGTACGGTGCGCGCATTTATCAGCCGAACGAACCCCATATCCAAGCCAAACGCGTCTAGCAAATCGAACCGCGGACGTCGCCGGGACAACAAATTATTTCCTTTCGACACGGACACGGGACGGGAAAAAAGCAAGCGAGGAAGGAAGGCGGAAAAAAACAACGTTTAATTTCGTTGCCCAGAGGATATGGGGGATACGAGAGATGGTGGGATGAAGAACTCTGGTCCTGACTGTGGGGCGGGAAACCGACAGCTGCAGGCATCAGTCTGGCCGGACGTCCGTACTCTGGTGACCCGGTGTTCTCAAAATCCAACACGTGAAACAGATGATTGTCAACAATGAGACGTAACAGTAGTTCAGCCATGGAGAGGCGAAAACCTTTTCGAACGCGATTATCACGACAAAAACGTTGTCAACCACTGGTAACACAGAAGCTGTGCCTGGTTGCTCACCATTGGGGTGTCGGCGGGGGGGGGGCAGCACTGCGAATAGGCCAAAAAAGCACCTGGTGTTTCGACGGCGTACGCGTCAGTTACTATCTAGACTTTTCAGATAAGTCAGTAATATCAAAGGCCCACTTTATGAAATCAATAACACTGTCCAAATATTTTTTTTTGTCTTCGGTACTTGTTCCTTTTTTGGGTGTATTTTACTGTTTAAAATAACGAGAAAAAATATTCGGAAAACTTTGAAACAATTCAAGAACAGAACAGAAGGAAATACATAAAAATACAGACGACTGCAGGCATGTCCCTCAACAGTCGAAAATATCAATATTTAATCAATTATATAATCGCAGAACCAACCACAAGCAAGGGCCTTAACATCTACCAAAAATTATTCTTTACATTTTTCAAACATCTTCCAAATTTATGGTGTTGACGTCGGTATCCGGTTTGTTCAATCATGACTGTATTGTATCGTAAATAGTAGTTAATTCTTCGTTTATTTTTTAGGTCTAGTCAACCTATCGTCGTTCATCCTCGGTGCGCGCCGAGTAGGCCCTATCGTTGTGTCGACAGTGTCTTTAAACTTTTTTTTTTTTTTTTTTTTTTTCTTGGCTTTTGCGAAAAAGACACTCTCGGTGCACAATTTTTTTAATTCGACATCACTGTAGTGTGTCATCATTAACGAATATCGCTATGTAATATTCTGTGCCTCCAAACGCAGGACCGCCACATTTTCATCAGTGTCCTCGAATCGAACGCGGGAATTGAATTCGGGAATCGAACCAGAGATCGCCGCACAAAATGCGGGCGCTATCCCACCAGGACTATGACGACAGTATGACGACGACTTTTGCGTCTCCTGTGCATCTTTTCGATTCGAGCTCCTCAAAAAATCAACAGAACCTATTGGTTCGTCGTCGAGTCTCAGGAGAACATGTACCGAATATGTGCTGGTACATTTTCCCCGGAGATAATATTACCCCCTTCCCCCACCCGTAACGCGAACTCCTCACCCGGCTGGCACCCGCCCCAACCCATTCCCCCCCCCCTCCCATTCATATCTTTACATTTCCGACTCCTTGCTAGCGCTAGCACGCTGGCAAACATCTGGCGAAATCGAAAGAAGAGTTTTTATTCGGTGTTCGATCTAAACGTACGTAGCCTATTGAAAGTGCACTTCTACTCGTAACTTACAAGTTTGAGAAAAATATGATAGATGTTTCTTTTGTATTTGGGTAGTCCATCATGGAGAAATACGTCCAATATCGAATATCCAGATACGCGAAGATGACTATTAAATTCCTTTGGCTTGTGTACGTCTTTATAGACAGTGAGGATCATTCGAATAGACCGGGAAGGCTATAAGAGTACCTACTTCAAGAAGATGTTTACGTCATGTATTGCAATAAGAATTACTATGGTGTAGTGTGGCGGGATACTTCTATGGGAAATCATACAGGGTCCGTATAGGGTTCTTATATGATCGTATAGGTATCTTATTTAAATTAAAAAAGAACTAGCTCCTACAAAAATTTGAATAATAAACCAACCATTTATAATTACAACTATACGAATAGTATATAAAATTTACATAGGAAATATCAATAGAATTCCTTTTGATTATTTCTATAAAAATCATATAGGATACTTTTGTACAGGGTTAATTAGAAAATGCACAAATCCAGAAAGTTATGCAAATAATGCATAATAATTAATAAATATTTCGCAAACCAAATAATACATGGTTGAAATGCCATTTACTCCTATAATTATCTCTAGTTATCGTCGCCATTTACAGATAATATGCATTTCAAAACACACGCTATAACGCAAGCCATGGTCTAATGCCAGCCGTTATTCACGGGCGACGTGAGAAGCTATTAATGCATATAGTTGAATGCTTCGTGTAACAACGAAGCATATCGACAAAAGAATATACAGCCCTTGAAATAAGCCAGGCGCCAAGTCCAATGCAATCATACAATGGCTTTGGCACGCGAATGACCAACTCGATGGAAGATGTATTTTTTTCCGAATCGATTTGGTGCAGTAGTTGCCATTCGTTTTGATAAATAGCTCCAACAATTAGCATAAAAGGTCTGATCCATTTTCACTCGGCTGTTGTGGAAACCAGTAATTATTTCCAGTGATTTCCGGTCTATTAACCGTGAGTTATTGAGCAACGATAAATGTTATTAATCTCTGGTTGATCTTAGAGCAGAAACCACGACGAGAATTCAGGTTTTTTCAATTGCAATTATTGAAGATTGAATACTCTGTCATGTTGGGTAGGAACGGCCGTTCTATTTATATGAACGAGTTCCTTTTCTGAGGAACTTGGGAACGTCTTGGTTCCTTTATAAGAACGTTTTGGTATGTTTCTTTGTTGGGGAACTGTAACAGAATTAAGTTACTTTTTTTGTACTCAGAAAACCAACACTCAAGATTCCTTTCCAACTTTTTGCGTCTGTATCTTTTTTTTTTTTTTTTTAAAGTCACCGTAGCGCCTAGTGCACTACAGGACTACTGCACCCTCGTGTCTCTATGGAGATATGTGAGGGGCAGGGAAGGGCTGGCTATCTAGTTGGTCTATTGGTCTTTTAGTGATACAGGTATTTAATATGGTATATAACAGGTATATAATATGGTATATAACAGGTATATGATATATAAGTATACCTGTATCACTAAATTGTGAAACGATATTACGCACGGATGATAGGAGGGAAGAAAAAAGGGGAAGACCGCGTAAGAAGTGGATGGATGGTGTCAAGGAGAGTTCAGGACTAAATTTTGTACAGCTGCGGGATGTAGTCTGTGATCGGAAACATTGGCGAGCTTTTATTCATAGGGTCACCAGGGGTCGGAAACGACTCGATGGCACTTAACAACATTACTAAATTATGGCAACACAAGGGGATACAGAATATTGATGATAATGATTATTATGTAAAATAAATCGCGATTCTCGACCAGTCTAGTCCAGTCAGTATTGCAGCCGACTACGGTGCGGGCGGTCCCGGGTTCGAATCCCCGCGCAGGCTCTCGCTTAGTCGATCCCGGAGTACTGGTGAAAATGTGTATCCCACATATTGTTATAGCGACACGAGTACATACTCTCCTGTATTGACATTCACTGCAGTGATAAAGAAAAATATAATTAATGATAAAACGACCTGAATAAATAAAAATTGTCCTTCCAATTGAAGAGTGAGAATCGGGTACACACGAGTTCCGAAGGCGTCATTTCTGGAAATGTTTATCGCTACACACCTCCGGGAAATTTTCAAGTTGCGCACGGTGTTGCATAATCTCCGAATGCAGTTTCGATTTACGTGATAGTCGCCGCCTACCGCGGACAATAGATCGCTTCTCCCAACGCGTCCACGCGCCATAAACCAGTTTTCGTTATTGTTTTTCCCCAAACCAAAAACGGGCCAGCTCAATTCGAAATTATGAAAGAGGCTATTCGTACGAAAGACATGCTATATTTCTGAAGCGGTCTGATTCGCCGAGTCGAAATACTGCATTAATGTACAACGCCAAATGCGCTGGTGTAACTGGGCAGGTGAAATCGTGTCTTTCAGGGTCACACCCGTGCCGGGGCCGAGTCGCTCGGGTTGCGTTGAGCATATAGCCGTCACATTGTAGAATGTTGCCAGTCACGATTACCTCAATTTTGGGGCTTATGTGTACGTGTACGTGGGCATTAATCCTTTACGAGAGGACGTCTGCACGAACGAATTAATCCACGCCTATGAGTTGACCTAATAGCAGGAAGGCTGCGACGGTTTTTTTTTTTTTTTTGAAACTATTGGACAGCAAGGGGACGTAAAAAAACAGTCAGACAAAAACGTCTTAATTAAATTCACTTAACGCTCGAGCTTTCATTCTAAGAGTACCGATGTGAATGTGCCCCTCGGACATTGCTTAAGCAATAGGAGGGGTACCGAATATTCTGTAGTGATAGGACTACTTTGATAGGATATTAATTTAAAAAAAAATGATAGGAGAATATAATGAGAGAATAAATATTAATTGCTGAAAAGACTCATCAGATGCGCACAAGATACAAAAATATATCTCAATTAAATAAATATGTATGAATATGTCCGTGACCTCTATAAATGGCGGCTCATTTGAAATTATTTTGGTGTATTCGTCATTCGTCATGGGGATTCAGGACCTGTTCGCAGATCCTGAATCCTTATGATAAATGATAAAGAGTGCAAAATGCAAAACAAAGCAATATGCCGATCCCCATAGCGGAAAATAGGAGTATATCATTTCGGCTAAGTTACACGTTCAGTCTCACCTGATTAGTCACTTCATGTTATGTTTTTGGTTATGTAAGTCAGTTTCGCTACGCACCCCACTCCACACCGTATTTTCAGTTCGGTCATGTCTTGAACGTGTAACTTAGCCATGATTTCTCACCAAATAAACGAAACCAACGAAGTGCATGCGGATAAAAGCCACATTGCATCGGCTTCTCACCGGCGACCAAACATAACCGGTGTCCACCGCAAGGAGCACTTCGGGTAGCGTTATATTCATTATAGTGGCGCTGCTCTTAGAACTAGTTTATTTCGTTCCTTGTTGAACGCACGCGGAAAGTCGGACGCCGAATCGATATAACCACACGCGCTTGGAGATCCACACACGCAGCAACCTATATAGCGTGGCCGACATTTTAACTATTGGGGAAAAGAGGTGAAAGAGAAAAAAATAAAAACAACAAAAAACTCGTCTTGCTTGAGCACACCAATGATCCACATTAACATATAGCGAAAAACAGGTAGTCAGTAGATCATGTGGTATGTACGTTTGTTTACATATCGGATAAATAAGTAAAATCTTCTGTATTATAATAATGAAAATGGTGTGTCCGTGACTGGTTCACCACTACACGCATTCCTCACATTGGTTTGTCATCTGCTCATTTTATCTTTTCTTTTTTTTTTTAATTAAAAAAAAATATTGAAAAAAATTCAAAAATTCAAAAAAAAAAAAATTAATAAAGGAATTCCAAAATTTATTGCAATGTTTTTGAAAATAAAAAATTTCGTCCCCTTTATTCCGGGCGAAGCCGGACCATTTTTCTAGTAACCTAAAAATCCGGTCCCGTTTTAATCCTTATGCTGTCTACGCGCGTGCGCTAATGTTGCAAGTCTACCGTCTACGACAACTGATTTGGCGTGCAAACAACTTCAACTGGGATGGTTGTGTCATCAATTGACCACTTCCTGCATCGTCACAACGAACTAAACGTAGAAAAGCGGGATGTAGCGCTCTTAGCAACACGGTGCTAATGACAAAGACGATAATGAAGTGCCGATGATGATGACTGGCATCTTAGCCAACCTTCTTTTTTTGTTTAAATGTTGACGATGTTGTTGTTGTCGAGTGGCGATGCATCAGCGATTCATAATTGTTTAAAAACTGAATTTCATGCGCCCTGGGCAAATGGTGACGATTGAGCCACCTGCCTAAACAGTTTGGGCAAATGTACACATAAGAGTTCGAGACTATTGCATATTAAAAACAAGTAAATGCAAAAATCTTCGTTTTTCTGATAAAAAACTTTCATTTTAGAGATGCTCATCTATAAAATAAAGTTTTTAATATTAAAACCCAGAATTTTTCAACAAAATTAATTGGAATGGATGCGAAAAGCTCATGCAAGCTCATGAAAGCTCATGAAAGCTCCTGAAAGCTCATGAAACCTCATTAAAGCTAATTAATACCAAAAGCTCATGCAAGCTCATGAAAACTCATTAATGCTAAAAACTGATGCAAGCTCAAGAAAGCTCATTAATACCAAAAGCTCATGCAAGCACATGAAAACTCATGAATGACAAAAGCTCATGAAATATGACAACCTAACCTTTGAAGAAAACTTTTCATACAAGCTTTAAAACTAAATTATTGTGGCCATTTGTAATGGACGTTTTGTCATATCCTTGCCAATCGCTTTTAACTAAAATAATTGATAACTTTTTTCAGGATTCGAAGAACACCAGGAAATTTTGATAGATTCAAATGTTCCGCGAGGTCTACCAGATTCTAAAATTTGAAGTCTCTAAGATGACGAGTGCAAGTTGGTTTAAAAGGGCCGCAATGATTTCCAAACAGACAAACAGACAACACTCAAGTCATCTTAATAGAAAGTTTTAAATTAGATTTTTAGAATGTCTGTGGCTATGCGAGTTAATTATTTTGACGCATGTTGAGATTTTGAAATTATTTTAGGCAAACAAATTAAAAATTACAGGTGCTGCATACTTTGAGGGATAATTCAGTACACTAACCATGTGTTTAGCACTTTAGCAAATAAAAATGCTCTGCTATTAAAAATATCCGACTCATCGTATCCTAGTCGGCATTGCAACCGGCTGCGATACGGCGATCCCGGGTTCAATTCTCGGTGTAGGCTCCCGTTTATTCGATGAAATGTGCCCATCAGAAATTGCCGAAGTAGCACAAGGGATACAGAATCTCCTATAGTTTTATATTCCCTAGTGATGGGAAATAAAATAAATAAGAAATGATCTCAAATAAGGAAGTAGAAAAAAATTGATCAAATGATACTAAAAAATCAAAGCGCTATTCGAAATTAGGGTTTTAATTTTAATTCCCATAATGCCCTTCACGTCCCCTTTAGAAGATCACTGAGATCGTCATTCATTGCGCACAACAACGTTTCAATTTCCGGCGTGTTTTTAATTTCGCATTTTGTCCTGCAGTCTCATTCGCGCGGGCACGCGAAGTCATTAAAAATAATTGTTTTCCGTCGAGGAAAAAAAAAAATGAACATGCAAAATTCATGGAAGTCTAACATTGTTCCCGGTCAATTTCCAGACTGATTCGTTGGCCAAGAAAACAAAATACTTTTCCTGGTGTCACGTCAACCTGATTGTTTTACGGGCGTCGAGGAACGACTACGTGAACTTGTTCCAAGTTTGAAGCAGCAAACTCCTTTCGTTTTCGAGGATGTAATCAGTTTCTGAACATATATCCCCTTTGTGTGTGTGTGTGTGACAGGGGTAAAATGATTGGCCAAATTTTAATTAAATTTTAATGATTTATTGACATGACACTTGGTTCAATAATTTAAAAAATCCTAATTACGTCACCGTATCTGTGCAATTGGTTGATGTCCAGTTTACCCTAATGAGCGACCAGAAAATTCGGTATCGAGTGGGGTGCGTAGGGAAACTGACTTGCCTAAAAAAATATAACATGAAGTGACTAATCAGGTGAGACTGAATTTCCGCTACGCGCCCCACTCGATACCGTATTTTCAGGTCGCTCGTGAGGGTAAACTGGACATTAGCCGTGCAATTCTATGCAAAGCATTTGTGCGGTCACACAACAAACTACTACGATTTCCCATAGGGACGTTGTTGAACTAAATGGATACACGATATTATTCATCGCCATTGATCGTTAGTTGCCCTATTCAGCGAGTTATACCCAAATAATATAATAAACTTTGTATTTCTCCAACTATAACAGTTTTTATAGCTATGTAAACGTTAGAACAGCCGCATTATATTAATTCTAACGAACGATCCGACTGAACCGTAACAAAAAAGTATACTTAATTGGGTACACTATGTTCAATTTCGTTATACCGCTTATTGTGCACATAAAATAATTGATTACTCTCTCGTTGGGCCAACATATCATTTGTTCAATGATGAAATCGATTTGTCTTATTAGAGAAAAACTCCAATCGAAACTTCACATACCTGAATAATTTAAATATGAATTTCGGTACGTTACGGGTACGTAATAAGTAGCCTGAAGATGCTATTGTTTGAACATTGCGTGAAAAAAACAAGATGTTCTTGGAAGGGGAGTGGGGGTGGGGGGAGGAGGTGCTAAAAATAAATTCCGATATATATATATTTTTTAAACGAATATATAAACTGAGTTTACTCTTATCTCGTTCAAAAAGTATAAAAACTAAATTTTTGAAATGTAGCCAAATTTTATTTTAGCATATTTGAAAAATGTTATTTTACTATTCGCAAATTAGATAAACTCTCGGAAAATATTTGCTATAAATTCCATTTCGCTTTTGATAAGCTTCAAACTAACTAAATAAATAATAGATTCAAAATACGGGTACTAAATTTATTTATCGCTTAAATATATCGACCAACAACTACGTTAGCTGCGAGTTCCTCGCCCAAGCCAAAACATCTAATCCCCTCCATACATAAAATCAATCATACACTCTATAGGCTCTATAGGCTATATAATTTCTTTCGTTTAAAGAGCTTTCTTGCGTGGCTGCTGGCTTTTAGCTGTCGGGCACGATATCAGGCCATCGTAATGAATATTTAATTCATCGAAGCATTGCAGAGCGCATCTCTTTTGTTTTCATCAAATACAGGTACTCGAATAACGCGGCACAAGTGGGACCACCATCTATACAGTATATCTATCCTTCTATGGCTTTAAATTGCATGGCGTTAATGTAGGGATATATATTTTTCATGGCATTTTCGTGCAACTGCAGTCGCACTGTAATTATGAGTGCCTGCGTTATCGTTTATTTTGTTACTAATCCATAGCCATAAATTATTATGGTCATTTCGCGACTATAAAAGCATAGGCGGTATTTTTGGTATGTGCACATACACGTATGAAGGAATATTAATTCTAGAGTACTCCATTGTTCCCAAGCGTTTAAAAAAACTTGACGGCTGGTGATACATTGAATAAATATGTCATTCAAATTTATATATTCAAAAAAATTAAATAACTTGGCCTTCTGCCCGGCTTCGCCCGGTTAGTTTATAGATTTCTTGCTGTAATCATATCACCCAAAAACCTCTCGTGTTCCAAATTATTGTGGGTTTTAGCAGTTCTTAAACTGTGTGCATACTTTTTAAAGCTACAAATAATTTTGAAACTGTCGGATCATCGCCGGTAGGTATCTATCCGGGACACCGGCTATCTCCACGCACCATGCATTTGAAAAAGGCCTCGAAACTTGTCATTGAATCAGTTGTTACAATAATATCGATATTAGTGACTTGTTTCGGGTGCACAAAAATGTCATCCATGCTAGCTAGCATGATAAATACTGCCACATGTTAGAACAAAATTTATTTAAAATTGATTGTAATTTCACCGATTATCGTACTGGATTTTGTCTAGCGTGTGTAGTTTTAAAACTGTAACGTGTACGGTTGCTTGTCAATCAAGCTGTCATTATGTGAACTAGATAAACCTTGGAATGACAAACAACAAACGATTTCCTGAGTTGCACCAGCCAGACCACTACCACTCTCAGCCTCGTAGCCTTTTCCCTTTCACAAAGGGCTGGAGCGTGGGGTGTTTTGCCTTCCGAAATGACAGTGGCTTATACAGAATGCAAAAAAACATCGAATGATGAACGTTGTTTAACGCAACCATCTCGATCAGGATGGATTTTTCGAGCGCGTCTGACTGAGTTGGAGGACGTTTTTCCTTTTGAAGAACGTAGTTGAATTCTTGCTTATTTTTCTCCAGCAAAGCAAGCAGCAACAATCGCTGCACACGGTCGAATCGATCCAGAGTGACTCGCCAATTTGCTGTGTGAAGCCCTCCCGGACATTAAAAAACAGACAATTCATAGCACTTAGTATTCGAAACTGAGCGCTGTTAATTGTGATCGGGCGGTTGCGGGCGCGCGGGAATGTTAACTTCGATTATACGGATGTAGCCTTGGCCGCGTTTCTATGCAAACCTAATCTGAGCCACCTCACCTTGCTTTGTCTCCCTCCGCGTGGCATTATAATCGTATGCGCGATCGCGTGACGTCATGATGATGATGATGATGATGGACGGACACGCGGAGATTTGCAGAATGACGCGATCATGGGAAATGTCGTTACCCGTAGTTGATGTCCTTTGGATAATGGTAAAAGGTTGTTTGTGCCTGCGATATCATTTACCAAAACTTTTGGCCATTCCACATAGTGCATCCATTAAGCAACCTTCGAGATTAGCTTATAAAATGGTAGAAAATAAGATACTACAGTATACTTGTGCGTACCGATGGCTCAGTGGGTATGGCGACATCCTATGAAGCCGACGGTCCCGGGTTCGATTCCCGGCGCGGGATTTCGTTTATTCGTAAATCTGGGGTACTGGCTTCACCCCTGAGCTTTCATTAGGGAGTTCAGAGCTTTGGGGTGGATCCTGCAGTCTGGCTATTCCAGCTGCCATCCCTCTTCCCTTCCCTTCCTTGCCCCTCACACATCTCCACAGAGACACGAGGGTGCAGTAATCCTGTAGTGCACTAGGCGCTACGGTGATTAAAAAAAATATATAATAAATGATACGATACACTTGTGCCCGTATGCACCGACAGATTATAACACTATCAGGAGATAAAGGTGGCGCGGTGGTTCACTTGACCATTATAATGTATAGCGTGAAAACAATAGTATTCCGCGCATTGCCAAAGAATGAACGCGGTCACGTGAACGCTCCATATCACCACCTGATAAAATATCATATGATAAAAGCCTTTTGCTTTATGAAAAAAGCTTTTGCCTCTACATATGGGCACTAAGCTTCCAGACTATCATTCATTTAAATAAAATATTTGTTAAGCAATTGTGGGATTAAAATGGTGTTCAATGATGTTTAACTTGTACGTGGGTTTATGTGGTGTCGCTAAATTGTACAATGCACAATTTAGATAAGGTGGTGACATATTGTTCATGTTTCAAAAAAATATAAAAGATAATTTACAAAAAATCTTCAATAAGATTGACTAGCAACAACTTTAGATGATTAATATCCATACCAACTTACTCAATGGCATGAGAGAGAGAGGGGGGTGCTTCATCATTGAACAACCAAGACATTTTCCATTCACGAAAAAAAAAACTAACTGCACCATAAAGGAAAAACAATTTGAATATATTACGCATGCGCGTACTGTATACATGTATATTACGTTAGTGCAAAAGGTTTGGCTCTCGAACAGCCTCGGTTAATATGGAAATTACCCGACCACTTCCTGTGCAAAGCGCTCTCTACAAAACCGCAATTCAACAGAGTGGAAAAATTACCCTACAATTAAATTTCAATTCAAGAAAGGCTCCCGCGTACTAAACGCGGAACCCCCCTCCCCTTCCCCCTTCCCCTCCCTATGCCAGTTATCAATTTTTCATTGATCTTGGAAGGCTCTTAACTCCAAACGCTCTTAAGAGGAAAATACATCAGACAACATTGTAAAGCCAAAACCAACGCACAAAACGGTAACCCCTGCGGTGCGCATGCGCACAAATGAACAATTTTTACAAACGTACAAAGAGGGAAAATTTTTTTTTTTTGCCGAAACTTTCCACGGCCGTTGTTGCGGTGACCATAGTTCACGGATGCGCGATGCGGTTGATCGATAGAGCGTGTACGCAAAGCCTTTGCTGTGCGCGCCGCCAATTGCGTTGTTTACCGTGCCTGAATACACGTGAATGGCCGGGCCATATGGCCCGTTTATACAATTCAATTAATTTGTACGACTTTTATTGTTGCGTCCTCAAACTTGATTGCTCTTTGCCGCCGCCGCCGCCACGTTAATAGCGGGGAAAGCGATTTTGGTACGCTGGGGTAACTGGGTGGGGTAAACAATCGCCTAACAGAAAGCGAAGCTCAGCGGAGTGTTTAAAAAAAAATAAAAAATACACCCTGGGCAAAATGTCAAGTTGCAGCCCATTCCCTGCCGGAAAATCAGTCGTAAAATTAGGCACTACTTTTTAATAGTGAGTGAAAATTATTCAGCTAGTGTGATGTTGCGATAGCATAACTATTTTTGGCAAGTGCACTAGTGCAATATCCATAATTACCCATTCGGGTATCAATCACCTGTTATCGTACCGGTGGTGTAGTCCCATTGGCTGAACAGTGTAGAAATTGCAAAATAGATTAGAAATATCGGTACTGAAATACTCCAAGAAATAAAAGAAAAAAGTTGACATCTGAACAACACCATATTGACATTGCTAACATTGCTTTACTATTTTTTTTTGTACAAGTATTTTGCTAAATTTCTATAGCCGGATTAGTGACGCAATCAGTCATTGGCATCAAGTTTTCTAAACTATCCATTATTTAAAAAATATATTTTTATATAATCTTCATGCAGATAAACACGACTGCTACTGAAATGCAAGTGCCGAAAAAATAAAAACTTTAAATAACAATTAAACTGCATTTGGACACGATCATAATATATTAGGCTAGGAGCGGTGGCGCGTTCCTGTAATCCCGCTGCTGGGAAGCGTACTAACAGATGGCTCATGAGCCTACGGTCCCGGGTTCGATTCCCGGCACAGGCTTTCGTTTATTCGTTAGCCTGTGGTACTGGC
>JAUJYS010003467.1:0-13054 GCA_033995665.1 Melogona broelemanni | reverse complement strand
AGCCTGGGTTCTCATATTAAATGTTTTATTTTAAAAGGCTCACCACTTGAGCCTCTGTAAGACCGTTCCACTGACGGAACACTCGAGGAAAATAGGAGTTCAACAATGGTTTTTTCTATGAACCCCGCTATGGTTCGTACATGTTTCCAAATAAAACTTTAGAAAGACCAGTCCATCATTTAAAAAAAAAAAAGAAAAAAAAAGGAATGCTTTACTGCCACAACGAAAACTTCTAATTTGTCTTAAGGTGAGTGGGAGTGTGGAGGAGATTCGGGGGATGAAATTGAGTGGCCTTGCCGCTGAGCTACCAAGCGTGCAACAGGAAATGAGTAAGGAATGCCCATGTTTGTTTATGGTCATCGTGATTAGCGAATTTCTCTACATCCATCTCTCTCTCTACCTCGGTTTAAAAGTCGTGCTCGGCGAGAGAGGCTTAACCTTCGGACCGAATATCCATGTACCGAGTCCGAGGCATCAGCCACGAGTCTATACACCGTGAAGCGCAAAAACCCATAACCTTTTATTTTTAATGATTCTGTCAAAGATGTCAGATTTTTAAAAAAATTCGGCACAAATGATGATGAGATTGTCTTATTTAAAAAAATTTATATCGCGCCACATAGTGCATATATCAGACTGTAGATGGCGCTGTACCACCGCTGCACGATTGAGAATTAGTCCGCTTAAAAATGTCGTTCGCTGAAGAAGATAAAATTGCGATAAAATTTCATCGAGAAAACAAAGATGTACGGTGCAAAACGAATACTTTAATTCGTTATAATAAAGAGGATGCAAGAAAAAGTCTGCCAAAGTAAAATAAGCAGCGTGGATAAGTTTTAAAAAAAAAATCGGAGAAAGCAGGCTTTAAGTGAGCTATCGATAGTTATTTAAAAATAACTGATGTGCAGGTTGTTTTTCACCTTATGATGACTTTAGCTGCACGAAATTGTGATCGGAATATATCACGCATTGTTGACGTTCGTTTGAAATACTTTTTATTAAATGTTGTGCATTTAGTCAACAAATAAAACTTTAACATAAATTTATTTGGCAAACTTTTCGGAGAGCGTTAAGCGCGTCCATCCACGAGTGAGCCTAGACCAAAGCATAAAAAATTCGGCAGTGAACGGAGTGGCGGATCCGACTAAAATCGTGAGTTGCAGTATCCGGCAGTGTACATTTTGAGCACTTGTATTGTTGTACCAAATTT
Source organism: Melogona broelemanni (assembly GCA_033995665.1). Lineage (NCBI taxonomy): Eukaryota > Metazoa > Arthropoda > Diplopoda > Chordeumatida > Chordeumatidae > Melogona > Melogona broelemanni. Next base: position 11,844 of record JAUJYS010003467.1, on the reverse strand, counting down.
TTATAAAAATCGGATGATCTTTGACAAGAGTTATTAAAAATATAAAGAGGTTATGGATTTTTGCGCCTCACCCGTGTCTCAACCTTGTGCAGCGGGAGAACACAGAATTCCACGGGCCGTCTCGTGTTTCCCATGCGATTATAATAAAGTGCTCATAATTAAATAGGAGTCATTCATTTAGTGGCGGAACGGCGTTTGGATTCGGTTTGGGGACGGGTAAAGGTGAAACGAAGTAAACACACAAAAAAAAACGAAAGTCTTTTGTGTGAGTCACGCGTACTTTTTTGTCGGCCACCAGTTACGCAGCGATTGTTTCAAGCCGCTTCTGCGCCACCTTGTGTCTGATTTGGTCAACAGAGGACCACAACAAAATATTATCCTAATAACCTTTTGCCATTAACCTATGAAATTTTAATCGATTTTCGTGTTATCCTTTGTGCATGCGGAGAAGAAGGGCATGTTTAGTACGAACCGACGGCTCAGTGGGAATGGGGACATGCTACGAAGCCGACCTTCCCGGGTTCGATTCCCGGCGCAGGCTTTCGTTTATTCGTTAGCCTGGGGTAGTTGGCGTCACCCCTGAGCTTCCATTAGGGAGTCCAGAGCTTAGGGGTGGATCCTGCAGTCTGGCTATTCCGTCTGCATCCCTCTTCCCTTCCCTTCCCTGCCCCTCACATATCTCCAAAGAGACACGAGGGTGCAGTAATCATGTAGTGCACTTGGCGCTATGGTGAATTTAAAAAAAAAAAATATATATATATATATATATATATGTATATATACCAGCAATGGGGACGATTATCATCCAATATGTTTGCCTTCTAGCTTAACTTATTACTCTGAGAAAATCAAATGCTCAGCCTTGTTTGCATTTTGTGTCAATAAATCACTTGCCCTCAAGTCTTATGGCGTGGTTTACTTTAGCAGCTATCAAAAGTGGGTTGATGATCAAGGGTGTCATTCGGTATTTTATTTGGTGAATGAAGAGTTAGCTCTCAATGAAAATGTTGCTCACGAGCTCTCGAGAGTGCTGAGCAAAACGCATTTAGGACAAAATGAATCACGTTTTCATTCATCATTTTCAGTTATAGGCACTCACGTAAGCACACTCGAAAAATTCGTATCTATGCCAAGTCGTAGTCTAAACTGCATCGCCTTACATTTGAAGGTTACAAATTAACAAGTATGATTGTACAGACCAAACACGATGGAATCAAAATTCGTACGATAGTAATAAGGCATAACAAATCAATATATTTTTGTGCATCACGTTGATTTAGCGAATGTAGGTTCCAACCCAAATTGAGAAAATCATCAGTCATACTCGTACATGCATGAAAAGAAGTGAAAGAGATGTCTTATGTTAAAAAGGCATAAGTCTTATCACAAATTTTAATATTTTCATAATTAGGTCAACAGTATATATTCTAGTGACAATTTAACCAAAGCGGGTGGTGCCGGGTTCAATTACCGGCGCAGGCTATCGTTTATTCGATCCTGGGGTACTGGAATTTGCCCCTCATACATTGCCACACACGAGGGGTACAAAAAACTCCTGTAGTGCTATTCACTACAGAGATCAGGAATAAAAAAAAACTAAAATGCACCATGTTGCTTTAAATGCTTAAGGGTAAGACAATTGCATGTTGTTGTATGAAAAAAACGTGATTTGTTTTGAGATAATGGCATTATTTTGTCAATGGCTTTGAATTCATTCGTTATTTTAATGAGGTATGCGAAGGATATCATACAGTGACAAATAATTTGCGGCCCAGTTTCGTAGTTCCTACAAGTACATCCGTATATGGTCGAGAGGTAGCGTGCTCGCTTACCAACCAGCGGATCTGGGTTCGATTCCCAGCGCAACCGATTGTTGGATTGGCTTGTGGTACTGAACGGGGGAAGGCAATGACAACCCACCTCTGTATTCTGCCAAGAACAACCGCAGGTGTCGGGGATCGAGGGTCAGGGTCCGGAGACGACACCCTGCTGTTTAAACCAGTTTCAAGACTGACTAACCAACCAACAAGTGGAAAAGAAATGATGCGCCCATCTACCCGTCCAATTCTTTGATACGTTCCAGTTCACTTTTGCCGGCAACAACACAACAGCCGAGCTAGGATTCGAATTTATTTCCGGCTCAATTCGTCGCTCTATCTGCTCGCGATCGTTCAACTATCGTTTCGCTCTCTCTCTCTCTATCTCTCCCCCAGCTCGTGAGGCACAAAGCCATTTTCCCCTCTTCCTAAAATCCTCGAACTAAGAGCTCTAAGCGCGCGAAATTCCAACGCGTTTTTCTCTCCGCCAGCATCTCGCTGCTCGAGACGGGGCGAGGAAGACAGACACACGCTGGGAGTTTAAAAGAGCGCGCTCCTGGAGAAGAAGAGAGCCGATAGCTCGTATGCCCCCGGGTTTTGCTCCGGCGACAACTACACCAGTAACTTAAGCGCCCAGGCTCATCTTTTGCCTTATTTGGCAAGTGCAGCCATTTAGGAGCGGTCATATTTAGAAGCTCAAAAAGACTGACTGACTGCTTGTTAGCTATGGCGCTACCGATGAGACGGGGAGACCTCGTAGACGCAGGAAGTAGTGAAGGGAAACGGCGCTGCATTGTAGCGAAAAGTGGGGAAGGCCGTTTCACGAAATTGTTTGATGTTATCTATCGGCGCTTTTCGCATTTTGGAAGTCACTCGAAAATTAAAAACGCCGAATGCTCATCGTAACCACAAACAACTCCTAAAATCATATACATTTTTTTAAATCCGTAGGTCAAAGGCCGAAACTCTCAATTCAATTTAATCATTATTATGACTAATTATGCCGATTTTATTAATGAATTCATATGGGTTCTGATTGTTGAAAGGTTATACAAATATCTATATTGTTTTGTATTATTTTACTTTTGCTTATAATTTTATTAATTTTAATTAATTAAAATAATATTGTTATTGAAATCGTTTTACTAGTGAACGCTCGCATGTCGTTAATAAATTTCTAAAATAAAACTTTTAATTAATTAATTTGAAATTATTTTATACACTTTTGAGAATAGCTGGTGCATCTCAAATGTTTTAAAGTTTTCAAGAAATTCAATATGCTTTCTTAAAAAAAAAAACAAGAAAATGGTGATCAGGAATAAATAAATATTAAATAAATAAAATGAAACCTAACAGATTAAATGAATTGATTAAATAAAACAAAATTGCAACAATATTGCTAACACAAACATTTAGTGTCCATGCTTTAGCTGGATTTTATTTGTTTTTGAAATGGTCTAAAATTTGTTTTATTTTTTTTTTCTGACCAGGTCAACCCCGACAGTCTTGCCGAGAAGGCGGGCCTTCAATCCGGAGATGCGATATTAAAAATAAACGATGTGTTTACGGATACTCTTAGACACAAAGAGGCTCAGGACGCAATTATGCGAGCCGGAAGCCATTTCGAACTCACTGTGCAGAGGTAAGAAAATATTTTATAATTGTCTAAGTTTTTAAATACAAACCACAAAGCAATGTGAAACTGCCTATGCCAAACGTGACATGCAGTCCAGCTACTGTTGGGTAGGAACGAAACTGGTTAATTATTGACGAACTTGGGTACGCCTATGTTCCTTTCAATTTTTGAGAAACTGAAACGGAGCTGGTTCCTTTTTTTGCGGATCTTGAACGAGGGGTTCCTTTTATGTGTAAAGGGTCCCTTTGGCCATAACATTCAATTTTCTAAGATTACAATTTTCCAGTGTGTCATCGGCGGAAGAATTTTGCAGAATCAAACAGAAATTACCAAAAAATTTGATCTGTATAAAAGATTTTGGTCTGTGTCCGCAAATTTGCATTTGTCCTGAAGATTAGTTCCCCTAAATGTTTTTTTAAATATTTTTTAGCCGAAAAAGCGGAAAAGTTCCAGGTTCCTTTTGAAAAGAAACGCAGGAACGCCTAGGTTCCTTTTAATTATTGAGAAGCTGTAACGGAAACTGGTTCCTTTTCAAAAAGAACGAAATTGACACTGCCAGCAACCAAAAAATAAATCGATGGTAGCGCATTCTAGTGGATGGCCATCTAATAATGATTGTTCAGCGTCCTCCCGCACTACAATGCGTGCACGAGACACCAACGACAAGTGTTGACGTCGTCATCTTAACGCAATATTCGTGGAATTTTTGGCACGGTATCCGCCATCGTGCCCGATGTACTGCACCAACTAGGCCAAGAGACAAGTTTGAGGTCTCTCCGAGCGTGAGCGTCGTCACCCACAGTGGCCTTCGCGTTAAAAACCAATTAGGACTTCCTGGTTCTGTGTAGCGAAAAATATCGGTGATGGTCGAAACAGTTTTTGGCACCTATGACGGTGCCGGGGGGCCTCTTAAGTTCAATTTTTTTGCAATCAACTTTTTGACGTAAATGGTATTGTGCCAATCTCTAATAGCAGTCAGGAAAGTCACAGAAAAATTAAATTACATTTGGTAGAGAGATTAATTAAATGTCGATACTTCAACAGGGAAAAATGAAATTCTATCGGATATAATTTTTCTTTGTAATCGAAACCTGTGCCCAATTGTATGACAAGATGTTTTTTCCTGATGAAGTAATCTTTTGGCAATCTGGATTAGCACAACAACCCCTTACACACGCGAGTTTCGATTTTTAGACTGGATAAGTAACTGCCCCCGAAAGTATGCAATCATTGTTAGCACGGTGATATGCGGTACAGCTTAACAGCATCTTCTATCTAACAGATAGAATAAGAGAGGCAGAAGCTGGGACAGCAGACAGTGGTCCAGTAATGAGCTGGTGAAAATGAATGCCTATAATCTCATCCTTGAATCCAGATCAACTGAACAGAACAATTGATCCCAGCTAGCGATATTACCAATGAATAGGAAGGGCAAGAATCTGCCATACTTTTTTCCGCAGAAAAAATAATCCTACGGGGATCTGGTTCTGGGTTTTTAAGTTCACTGCCTGTAACTTGACTATGTTTTTGTAGTTTGAAAACCGAACATCCTGTAGAACGTCTGCGCGACGGGGGTTTTACGAATCCTGTTTACGAATCTCGCACGCTCTACGCTACCCCCAATCACGACAGACGCGAGCCGAAGAGATTTTCTCCTCTCGCCGACGATCTAAAATTAGGCACGAGCTCCAACAGTTCGGAATGCGAGTGTTTGCATTCATGGGCAACTGTATACTACTTCCCACGCGCGTCTGCGATCTCGCATCTCCGGTACTGTACGTGAACCTTAGAGTAGTGGCGCAGCGACGGTTTCGCTTTATTGCTGGCGGGGGATACGCATAAGTATGAAAGGGTCTTATAGTCGCGCCATCAGCCGTTGACTTTGCCCGGTTTCCCAATATATCGCGACCTGGGGGAGCCGTTGAACCTCGGTTTATTATTTATGGAGCAGAGGTTCTTAACCTTCGGTCCATTTGAAAGTTAAATCGGATTCGCATTTATTTAGATTTATTTTAGATTTAGAGTTAGATGGGGTAATTGCTGGACCAAAGAAATGTGGCAACATGTGGGATTATATCGTGCGGCCTCCGTGGCTCAGTGGCTATGGTCATAAACTACTAAGCGGATGGTCCCGGGTTCGATTCCCGACGCAGGCTTTCGTTTATTCGATTCTGTGGTACTGGAATGTGCTCCTCATATATCGCCACAGCGACTCGAGGGGTACAATAACCTTCTGTAGTGTTATTCACTACAGTGATCCGGAATAAAAATAAATAAATAAATAAAGCATCGCAACTGCGAAGAAGATGGGCAGCGACATGTCTAGGCAAATAAAAAGTCAATAAACACAAAATGTACATTTACCTACCACGAATGATCACAAGCATGAGCTATCATCCCTGAACTAGGCTAGTAAGGTCTATTCTATTTTTATGCTTTATGCTTAGAGCCTCGCCAGCTCTAGTTCGTCGATTACATCCAGTCCGGTCCTGGATTTCTCATTTCTTTAAATAGTCAATACCCACGTGTTTTGTGTGATTGCTAGCGCATCAGGGGCAGCTGTAGCTTCGCGCCGGTTACCTCGCTTTACAATTTTTTTAAACTCAAAAGTGCCTCGAAATCGAAAGCCTATACATATAGATGATCGCCTCAATGTTATTTCTCCAACTGCTAAACCGTGAAGACGACTCACGTATTTTACCTGTAAAAAACCTTTTCAATAAAATAATATTTATGGTAAGGTAAAGATTTTTTTTGCAGATAAAATACGGGGGTAACGACTCGACCAACGTGGGTTAGGTTGAGTCGTCTTAAAGGTTTATCAGTTGATGAAATAGCATTGAAGAGATCATATATACCTGTATAAGTTTTCGATTTCGCGGCAATTTGAGTTGAAACTTTTAACATCAAACGGCTACTGCGCTAGGAGAAAAATAAGGTATTTCGTCCGCAATCTAACGCCCCGCTTTACAGTACCAACATTCGCGTTACCGGTAGTAATCGGGAGGCTAACTGAAATAACAAAAAACTTGTTTGTAGTTCTGTTACCCAGTTTATATTATTTTGCTGTGTATTAACAAACGAAGTACTGATACGCCAACAACTTCGAAAAAATTCTGTTCCTTCGGTCGCTTCACAAAAATACTATTAGAGTAAAATTATCACTCGGGTCCATGGCCTCGATTTTCGATGCAACTCAAAAATTGAGTTCAAACTCAAGAACTTTGCGATTGGCTAAAAAAAACGAAAACGTCATTAAATCAGCCAATCCCAGCGTTCCTGAGTTCGAACTCAATTTTTGAGTTGCATCGATAATCGAGGCCCAGATTTAGAACGTTAATAAGCGGTTGAACAAGTCCGAATCGACAGACTTTACAATGGTGATAATGATACGAACTACGAAACCAATTTATTATCCCCGGATTATAGAGTCTGGGGTGACAAACGCGCGTCATACATTTTTTCAATCGAAGTAGATTATGGAGCAGCCGTCCCCGTCGACGCCAAAGTATGGAAAATTCCACGCCGCGTGTATTTTTACCATCCCGCACACGTGCGTTCACCACAGCGATCTCACACGCGAAAGAGTTCTCAGAAAGCAATTTTGCCGACTCGGCAATGTGCGTCTTTCTGGAGCGGTTGGCGATACATCGTCTTTGGAGAGAGAGAGAGAGGGAGAGAGCTAGAGCCTACTCTCGGGTAAGACCACGCCGAAATGCATTTCTTGCGCAGTTAGATAGGTCCATATTGGCGATACAAGAGCGGGGAACTGCGGGGCGCGCGGTTCGTTCAACTTCGTCGCGTCATTTCCATTCTCAATTTCAAAGTTCTTCGAGCGGGGGTGCGCTCGAAATCCTAGAATATTTTGTTGTATTGTTCGAATTGATGAACCAATCATTGAAATTTGTATAAAAAATATTCAGGCGATTAAAACTACCACAAAATATTCGTACAGGTCGTCGTAGGACAAAGTTGTTGCAACCGAATGGTGGTGCGGGTGGCCCCGGGTTCAATTTCTTGGGCAGGCTATATCGCTTATCGTTTTATTGTTATTATTATTACTATTATTTATTCGACAAATGGAAGTCGCACGAAAAATATGGAAAATTTATTTATTATTTATTCGAGTTACCAATTACAACGCTTGAATCCAGCTTTAATAACGCTTGTATCCGGGATACTGGTGCAGAAAATGTGCCCCTCACATAGTGCAACAGCAAACGCGAGTGGTATAAAATCTCCTGCAGTGGTATTCTCTACAATGGTTTTAAATTTTAAAAAAAGTAGAAGATATTTTTTAATCTAACAAATCATAACTCTGTTGGCTGAAAGACTAGAGTGAACAACGATCCAAAGTTCGATATACTGCGTGAGGTTTTAGTTTTTTTCTATTTGATTTTGAGATACTAGTGACAATGCGCGCCTCGAAAGGTATATAAAGTGTCAGCCAGTCGTGGTTCAGTCGTTTCTATCCTGGATAGTTGAACGCACCCCAGAGCAACCAACTTTAAGCCAACGCATGAAAAAAGTAGAAATAAAGGACAATATAGAGTTGCATGCACTTTGGTGAGTGGACCAAACGGGATCTTCTCGCTAAGCGCTTTCAAAGACATCTACTGCCATTTTCTATTGTTGGGTGACCGGACTGAAAAGCAGCCAAGTAAGCTGGGAAAATGAAGGTCTGGTGTACTGCATAAAAATCTCGACAGACCGGCTCGCTACATCGAGTCCCTTTTGACGTCACTACAAATGTCTCTCGTGACCTCAACAAGAACGAGACATATTTTGATAAACTATTCGCGACTCGCTCCAAACGCTTAATGGTGAAGCGCCACCAGTGGCAACAATTATAATTAGACCAAGGAACAAAACGATGAAAAGGTTGTATGGTTACATTGAACATTTCACTTTTACTTTAATTATCATATCACGAAAGCATATCTCTTACTGATCCCCAAACGCAGAACCTACTAAACTAAGACATACCACTTTTGTATTCGACTAGTCGTTTGACCTCCGCCCTGAAACCCTTCCTGGGCTGCTTGTGGTGTAGAAACAAGTATACTGTATTTGCAATTGTAACATTATTCGCACTGTGAAGACCTAAAATCTAAATTATTTTCTAACCACAGTAGTAAATATTACTACACGAAATTCTCTATCATCCGTTTTTTTGGGGCAATATGTGAGGGGCACATTTTCACAATTATCCTGGGTTCGAACCCGGGTCCACCGCACCTCAATCTGTTGCAATACCGATTGGGCAAGACGAATCGTTATTTTAGGCGCATTTTCAGGTTCATATCCCACTGAAGATTCCTGGAACATCATAACATCATCATACATTAAGATGTTTGAAGCAATCTTGTTATCAACGGTACGTTTGTCAACTCTCTTCAATCGTCTGTCTCCCCAAAAGCTATGCTTAGGCCAACGAGATAATACATCTACATGTATATAAGCGACTTATCGGACATCCCCCTCGATATAGCCGCCGCCCTCGTCGTGTCTGTACTGCATTAATTAGGCGAAGTGAATTTATCGTTGCAGATTAAAGCAGTAGTTTAATGGCGACAAAACGCATAAAGGCTTACTCGCCGCACCATGTGGTGACGCATGTACGAGTGTTAGGAGCCATTGTAGCTGAGTCTTTACCGCGTAGCAGCTCATACGCAAAGACCGACTTCCAAAAACGTTTGATGCCCTCTACTATCCCCTGATATTCATTCGTACGTCACTGTGGGTATTAACGACTTCGACGGCTTGGTAAAGAATAAATAAAATCGTCAGCCGGCAAGATGTTCCAATCCAATTCATTATCAATACGATATTATTCTCCAACTTGACCTTTGCCCGGATTCGCTCAGATAATACAGAATATCGGATTCTAACAACTGAATTTAAATTTCAAATTTACCGCAATATAATTGCCTAATCCCACAATTACAGGAAAATTTATCGCCTTTTAGAAATGATTCTTCGCTTGTGCAAAGATTCATTCGCAATATGATATCTCCAACTTGACCGGATTGAATCCGGATTCACTCAGGTAATACAGAATATCGGATTTTAACAACTGAATTTAAATTTCAAATTTTCCGCAATATAATTGCCTAATCCCATAATTACACGAAAATTTATCGCCTTTTAGTTCTTCGCTTGTGCAAAGATATATCTAACTCGATTAGTGCTTTGTCGTACTGATTAAAATAAGGAAATAGCGAATTTTGGATCATAACCCGTGAAAACATCAATATAACGGGTATTTTTGATGTACTGATAGTTTCTTATATTCGATTATAAAATATCGCTGTACTGTCTACGTGTTTAAATATCGATAGTTCATTGTTCTTGTTTCCCCTCTTCCCTCCCTTTTGTTTCTAAGGCTTAAAACTTTTGCAATTCTAATTCACAAGGAAATTATAATCACTTGGAAAATTGAGTTGTAAAACTGAATGACTGCCGCATCGAAATCATTTTTTGTTTATTCATTTTTAAATCGAAGGAACGATGAACGTCCCCATTCCTTTCCTTTTGTTATGTAGACCTACTTATAATTTCATATATAAGTGATGTGCCAGCAGATTAATCTCCTTACGATTGTTGCTGCTGCACGATAGTGTGAGCGGAATAAATTCACGCATTGGGGACGTTCGAGAAATAAAACATTTAATTATGCCTAAATTAAAATAATTACATACATTTTTGGCGAAATCTTTCGAACACGCCTGGCGTGTACATTTTTGAAGTCGATTGTGTTAGCAAGGACATATAGCAAGAGTGAGTGGGACGACAGAGATTCGTTTATTAGAGAGTTCGCTGGTCGTTTTTTCTTTCCTTTCATGGAGGAAAGTGAAAACGTCCTCGCTCCTTTCTTAATGGAGGAACGAGGAACGGGGACGAGTTCCTTTCGCAAAAGGAAAGTACCCAACACTGATTCGTACGCGCAACTATTACCGCGTTGGTACATTCAGTCACTAGGCAACTTTATTTTGTGGACTATGGAATGCCGAACTTGGCTTGCCGCACGGCTTCAGCGCACGATAAAATTGGCGTTGGGATCCACCGCAATCGCTTCGTCTGTTTAATGCTTAACAGACCTCGCCTCGAGCAGCGTGGGCGTTCGACTAATTGATATTTATTGGATGACTGATTCGCCAATAACCAACATGTTCCAAACCGCACTGCCGTCTGTCTGTTTCGTATGACTTCTATTGTGTGTGGTTGGGGGGGACTGACTACACCCACCCCGCCAAACATTATAGAAATCATTTTTCCAAATACGAACTTGTCTGTTGTCAAAAGACAAATAATTTCATAGCCGAACCGTGTGAGCAAACAGCTGTTTGTATTGTTCGAGTCAATTATCAATGCTGTCAACCATCTAGAGATGCATGAAAACATTGAATCCTAATTCGTTATCGTAATCTAAGTACAGTATTTATTGTGATTTAAAAAAATCAAACAGTTCTATTGCGCGAGTTGTGCACAAATCTATCACGAATGATCACAAGCATGACCCTTAGACTCCTCATTCGTGAAGCAGACCCATATACGGTAGAAAATGTCATCTTTAATTGAAATTATAAACGATAAAACCCAGGACAGGACTACTCAAAGAACGACTTTCCTGCTTTGTACAGTTTGTTGAGTCTCGCCAACTCAGTCATTTTTTGTAGCCCCAGTCCTGTCCTGGGTTTTATCGTTTATTATTTCTATTGCGTTCGATCGTATTTCGTGTTACTGCTGCCCTATTCCGAGCATCATTTATTATATTAAAAAAATTAGAATGACCCACATGGTCGTATATGGCATAAAAATTGTACTTCACAAAATTAGGGTTTCCCATCTAATTTTTTGGTCTTGTGCTACACTCGTATGTTGTAAAATTTCTACTTCAGTTCAGTCTAAAATCTAACCAACATTTGGCGACGCGTCAAAAAAAAAAAAAAAAAAAAAAATGTTTTTCTGTGCCATTTCAGGAGGAGGGGGTTAATGTGAAATTCATAAGTAGGGTATGAATTGAATGCATTTAAATTTAAATTTCGTCAACAACGTCAAATATTTTGAAATTTAACTATTGAGAAACGACGTATCAGTATACCGAAGATGAACGCAAACATTCCGTAGTAATATACCATTTTGGGGGCTTCAAACTGATGTAATTGATTCAACTTGTTAACTTGTAAATGATGGAACGTTGTCGTACATCACTTATTATAAATAAAAAAATTATCTGCTCAAGCGATATTCGCTAAATGCATTGATTATGATTATTTGGTTATTGATTATTGGTTATTGATTATGATTATTTGGCTGATGTCCAGTTTACGGGCACAACGGAGCGGACAGGGAGCGCACGAGCGAAGCGAAGAGCGGTTCGCGAAAGAC
>JAUJYS010003466.1:0-13056 GCA_033995665.1 Melogona broelemanni | reverse complement strand
CGAATTGTGACTTTGGGTTGGTGCACCAGTTCCCCCCCCCACCACCACCACCCACACATCCTAACGCATTCGCGCATACGCCGCGCCGATACCGACCGATATACCGCAATCGGGTTGCACGTGATGCGTACGGGGAACGCTTAAGGAGTGCTGCGTACATCTTCGATCGCGATGCCTTGGTCTGGCGGAGACGACGGGGGCTTTGGCCCAGGGCGTGTTCAGATCACACCATCGATTTTTTGCTCTATTTTTTCCATTCCTTATTTTAATAGCTCGACGGATTGGGATAGAATGGAATGGGGATGGCAGCAGCGGGTATAGTCAATGCTTTCTTGGTATAGTCCGGCATGGATGGTATGGACTGGATACTTAGGGGGATTATCCGCCATTTAAGCATCCGCATAGGCGATCGCCTATGCGATTGTTGTCACCAGTACACTGGGATCGAATAAACGAGAACCTGCGCCGGGAATCGAACCCGAGACCGCCCGCGACGCAGTCGACTACTGGGCTAGACTGTGTTTAACAAATCATTAGAAATAGGAGTAATTTAGTTTTGTTCAAGACGAGACTAGATCTTACTCGTAAAATATTTTATTTGACTCTTGACATTTTCTCTGACGTTTGTCTCTGATTTGTACAAGTTGACATTGTATTGTTTTTTCCCTGCGAATTTTAATCAATCTTGTCATGCATTCGAAATATCTCAGCTATCTTAATTTTTATTGATATTATCAATAGTTCGGATTTGCTACTTTTTTTTTAACTAGAAAACGCACCAAGCTCAGAAGATAGGTAAACCTATGTAAAAATGATGAACGGTGTCCTTTGAAGTTCTATGATTGGTATGGGGGGCGGGATCGTTTTAAGGTTTTTGTCCAGGGCGCTCCGCTCTTCGAAGATGGTCCCCCCTCCACTCTGCTCGTTCGGTGTATCTTGTGGCACGTGCTTCGACGGCGGCGGCGGCGATGCAAAAATGAAAAAGATAAAATTTGCATACTTAAGCAAAATAAATGAAGGGAATCGTGTGAGGAAGTGGAAATTTATCACAGATTAATGCTCCCTAACGGATTTTTGGCTACGTATTCATCAAATCTATGCCCCGCGCCGGTTTCTATTAGAGACGCCTTTCGCTGCCGCTACTCTCCCTATGTACGTAGGATGCGCCGCCATATACGCACATGCACACACACATTATGGAGCTAGATGGCGCACTCCCAATTCTGATAGATGGCAGCGAATCCTATTTATTTGTGCGAACGAAAACGATCTCTCGCGTTCGCTCGGCGCGTCTGGATCTCGCCTGTGGGAACCGATTCGTGCGATTGTACAGTAAATATTCGCGCGGAGCTCGGTATAGCGGCCTAGGCGCGGCGCGGAACAACACTTAAAAAATCGGATTATATATTGGATTGTAGCGATTGCCGGCGTTCTGTTGCTAGTACGGCTCGTTTCCTACAAGTACTGCGTATAATGTGAATACTTTGGGGTGGGTGGGGGGGGGTGATCTACATGTATTGCGGTATTGTATTCAGTGTTGAGGCTATGTGAGTGCATCTTTAGACAATGGGATAAAGTTATTGGCCGTAACTTCGTTCAGTCTGGTCTGTATTTTTTTTCATTGTGAAGCGTTTGAAACTTTTCCGGTTATTAATTGACTTTCAACAATTTTGCTATTAGACTTTAGGCGTCCGCTGGTGGGGTGTCCAACAAAGATGTTTGAGGGAGTCCCCCAAAGATTGTTTCTTTTTATAAGAATGCGATGAACAAATTTAAATTGAGCTGATGAATTTCGCGAATTTAGTTTTAAGCGAATCAGTCGATTAACGAATAACATTTGTACGATCCGTCTAGCTCAGTGGGTATGGCAGCAAACTGCTGAGTGGATGATCCCGGATTCGATTCCCGGTGCAGGCTCACGTTTATTCGATCCGGGGGTACTAGTGAAAATGTGCCCTTCACATATTGCCTATACATATTGCCTAAGCATCACGAAGGGTACAGGATCTTCTGCGGTGATATTCACTCAGTGAAGGAAATTTCCCCACAAAAAAATAAATAAAAACAAATAAATAAATAATAAAAATGCATCGATATTCAGTAAATTCTTCAAAAAATTGACCATTCTAATTCGAAGTACTGGTACCTGGATACCGGTGAAAATGTGCCCCTCACATATTGCCATAGCGGCGTGAGGGGTACATAGTCTCCTGTAGTGATATTCACTACAGTGACAAAGAATTAAAAAAAAGGTTGAAATTCAATCATTATTGAATATTTTTCTAAATATTAGTCACCACGCTGCGAAATGTTTTTGTGAAATGACCGTGTCTTAGAATGATTTAGGAGTGGGGGGTTGGGAGACTCGCGAGACTTTTTAGAGGTGGTGCGCGTGTTGTGGGCAACCATTCGATGAATTCATGTGTCTGCGCTTGGTCCATTCGCTCCTCTAAATTGGTGTCTATATATTCACGTATACAAATGCCCGCTTTTAAACGATTGTTTTTAACCTCTTTTTTTTCACCCCCACACAGCCAGAAATTCATTATATTCGCTATTTTTATGGATTGCGCTTGGTCTAGCAGGGGTAAAAAATGCATCACTATTTCCCGACGCATAAGCCGTCTGGTTCGGTGTATGGATATGCCATTGCCTATCTTAGGTGTTTATGTGAGCAATAAAGTAGTTCCCTCGAGATGCCCAGATTAATCGATTCAATTTAGTGAAACTTTGTCTTGAAAAAAAGTGAGTGACCTACGAACAACGGAATATTTGCCAAATACTCGTTCACAGCAATACCCAATTCACACTTAACACATTTAAAAACTTTTGCTCCATTTGTATTGGTAAATTGGTCAATCTCCAAATATCATCCAGAGATATCGATCGCTGAATCCGCATTAATTTTCGCTTGTGTTTACTTTAAATTCATGTGCGTGTGCGATATAAGGATCATCATTCTACCTTTATTAACGTCTGCTTTTAGATATTGGTAACTTAATTTTTTTTTGCCAACATGTCCAATATCAGAAACAGATTGTGAATCTCGAATCAATGGGTCATACTTGGGTATACGTTATAAAACGGTTGTATTGAGGTTTGTGAGTACGAAAACTATTCCCAAACATGTTTATTTATGATGAAATTAATTAGTGATGAAATGGTTGCCCGAACGAAGAAACTTTCGTTTCGTAAGCTACCTGCTTGTTTTGTTCCTAAGGCTGTTTCTGTTTTAGATAAGCTCAAGCATTTGCAAATAGGTTACACATTTGTACGTAGAATTGTATGGTCTCGGTGGTCTTTGGAGGATATTCGCATCCCCTCCTATCACATTGGTATTTACAGCTTCTCCTATTTTGCATCTTCTGGCTTCGATTCGCCAATATATCCATGAGGCTAATAATACGAGTGGAGAAGACAGAGACGAGGGGATGGGTTCGGCGATGGTGACGTTGAGGGTGATAAGAGGGTGGAGAACGGGTAGAGTGAGAGAGGGAAAAATTGGGGTGGGGGAGGGATTTGTTTAGGGTGGAGCTAGACACATTTTTGCATCGATGATGCATGGAGGTAATAGAGACGATATATAGAAAACTTATTTTCTGCTCTCGCGTTTCTCAGATTTATCTGCTGTTAACGCGCTTGTCTGAGCGTCGAGCTCGAGCCGAGCGAGGAAGCATTGCACATCTCATCTCGCCCGTTTGATTATAATGTGCGCCCCTCGCTCGCTTTCGAGCTCATTCCCGCTCGCCTACACACGCTGGCGTTGCGTAGAGCATGGCACGGAGATAGATGGATAGGAGGACTTCAGTCACACTCTTTTTTGCCTGATGACGGTCCACAGACGTATATCGAATGGGACACGTTCCAAGCTGAACCTGTTTGGTGGGATCCAGTCAACCCACCAGTAAAACTGCGGTTGAGAATTTCTTAACGGCATTTCATTGAGGATCGTATAGCCAATTTCTATCGAGACTCTTACAAAATTGATAAGTGAGCACGCCCCAATCTTCTGTCAGTCGCAATTTAGGGTTTTCATTTTGTTGATGTTGCTTATCATCAGACATTGCCAGAGCAATTCGAGGGGTGCAAAATCTTCTTTAATGTTATTCACTTCATTAATTGGAGTGGTAAAAAATGTCCATCTTTGACGAGGTAGACGGGATTGACCAGTACGACAATGATCGCGTGCTCAAATCCATGGTCAACTTTTATTTTCAACGGAAATTAGGCGGTCGTCGTAGCTCAGTGGTAGAGCATCTGCCTGTTGCGCGGCGTACCCGGGTTCGATTCCCGGCTCGGGCTTTCGTTGTTCGATCCCGTGGCACTGTTCCACCGTGGTTCTGTCGAGGTGATTAGAGGGGTACAAAAACGTATGTATCGACGTTCACTTGGGTGATGACGATCATCTATTGCCCCAAAAAAAATATGTTAGATCACCTCGAGGAGCAGTTTCGAACTCGCAATAATATTTTGTTTTTCTAAGGCAATGGTAAACCTAAATATTGTTTCGTGTATTGATTGTTGGGTATTTTTTTTCTGAAAATTTGGAAGCTGGGTTTAATCGTTTCAACCAAAATGAAGTAAACGTGAGGCGATGTTTGGGGGATAGAACTAGAGGCGGTTGTTGAAGAGCGAAAGAAGAAAAAAAAAACGCGATAAAACCTATTTCGATATATGGCTTGATTTCTTCGCGGCTATAATGCGTATTTAGATTTATACGCGTGATATTTATATACATTATAGACGCGGCACGGCTAAGCATGTGTGTGTCTGCATGCGCGCGTCGAGGCCTGTGTGCAAATGGGCGCGCGCCATATTTATGCATCGGAAATATATGGATGGCATCGGGCAATATAGAGACCACCATTTTTTAAGGGAACAGAGTGGGTGTGGACGGGAGGTGATTTACTTTCTCTCTGTGTGTCTCGCGCTCGTGTTATATAGATGTATTTAAGACAAAACAACGCCACATAAAGCGAATGAGCTACGCATATATCATATAGCCGGGCATATATATTTCCATCGAATCGACCGTCTTTATATGCCACTCCCTTCCCCCCTCTTGTATCACCCCTTGTACTCTCCTGGGATCCTAGCCCGATACAAACAATATCCATGAAACTATATATTACCCTGAAAACTCTTAATATGAATTGTCTTAATTTTTATTACAAATCGCAAATATGGTTTTAAAATTACTGGAATAGTCCACGGAATACTTTGGCAATTATAACACATTAGTGACCAGATTAAGGAAAACCTTTAGCGACATGCTGCGGTAATTTACTTTGCAAATAAATTCGAATAGATATAAATCGATAAGACTTTCTGATCTGGTCGGCCGATCCTTTCAGTTCGATTCTCGTTCCATAAAATAGATTTATTTCGTACTAATATCGATACTAACGCTTGATTGAAAAACGGGAGGAACCGCAACCTTTTTTCAATTAAAAAATAAGTGTATATGTAGTGTATGTACTGTATTCCGCTTTGTCATTCTACCTCATTTTAAAAAATGAACTTCAACGATGTTTACTATTTAATGACCTGAACCAATCTACTGTGTTCTTTTCAATTTTGTTCTTCCGTTTGTTAAAGAGGTTTAACAAAGTTATGTTGTCAAATCCCTCCTGGGGTGACCTGATAATTTTCGGTTCTGACCTAGGTAGTGATATTTAACGTTTACCTGACACGGGCACAGGTCCGGGTCCCACTTTCCATTCTAATTGATCGGGCGGATAATTTCTGTGGCGATCAATCCCAACTTTGAGAGGATAAAGTGTAGTCGCCTCTGGGCCTCGCTTGATTTGTTGGCACCGTACTTGAGCAGAAGGTCTCCGGAGCACAGCCGTTACGTAGTTTACTAATGTAGCAACGCGCGGTTCAGCCTGTGTAGACCTCGTGGATGATGCGCGGATATTTAGGCAAACGGGAAGCCATAAAGGCCGGAACGATAGACGAAATACATATATAGAGGAGTCGGCAAGACGAGCTGCAAAAAAAAAATGCTCACATTTACAGCAATTCCATTTATAAAGACAACGGACCCATCTATTTAATAAATGATACATGTACGCAAATGGCTCGGATAGATGAATCCGAAAGATATTTTTGGGAATCGTGCCTCCTCCCCGTGTATGTGTATGTGTGTGGATGCGCATAGAGGAGTGGTATTACACGGTAGCCCGGGCGCCTGAGCCTATTATATATACAAGGGAGATAATGCACGGATATCTGCATGTTGAACGTGCTGCATCCGCCTATTGGCTACTGTACGCCTGCCTGAACGTGAACGTGTTACCAGATGATGACTGTGGATGAGACTTGTCGTGCTGGTGAAGAAATGTATGAGCAATGCGAATTTTACTATTTTTTGTTCTTGTCTATATGGCAGTTCTGGATGCGTCTGTCCTTTGACTCGAACGAAATTATTTGTCCTATACTGTCGAACGTTTCAAACAAGTGATTATTTAAATTTCTTGAGAAATCGTAAGGACCGTCGTATCGTAAATCGTATCTTAGAATAATACTAGTGCTTGTTATGTGAATTTTTCATTACACCATTATCTTTATGTTTCAACTATAAGATGTTGCTAGAATCTTGAAAGACAGTTTCCTGATTTATTTTTTTTAACATCTTAAAATTAAGCCGTACAGTGATTTCAGAGTTTACAGTATAATGTAGAGGTATTTTCATTTCCTGAAAACTTAATTTAAAATTCCTAGAGACTTCTCGCATTATTAAAATTACTGTAAATAAAATATGGACGTTTCTATACATTTTAATATATTTTCATCAAGATAACATAGTGTAATAAATTTTGCTAAATAATTTAAGATTCAAATTTGTTTTAAATTTTTATACAGAATTCTCACATTTCTAAAATTACTGTAAATGAAATAAGCATATTTTTATAATTAAATATATTTTTCAACGTGATAACATAGTGTATCATGATTTACTATTGAGTATTATTATTGTAATTATGACTCAAAATATATACCGTACTTTTAATTTTGTTCCTTTCCATTCATTGCATTTGCAAAGGTATACCGATTATTCCAATTTCTCTACTATGATGCGATTGACGTCGCATCCAAAGAGTGGCGCTGCTGAAATATAAAGTTGAAGCGCGTATCGGGAATATGAATTACTTTCTCAGTTACTGCGAGTCGTCCGTCTATCGGTTTTCTCCGTGCACGACTACGCACGGCAGTCGACCAGCGCTGCGACTTAGGTATTGAATCCATTATTATTGTACTTCAATACCAATTTTGTCTAAAGCGAAATCTGATAATTTGAAAATGTTCCCCACGGGAGCTCCTTTTTTTTTCTCCTGCCGATCTATTCGCCACGTACGCGTCTTTCGGTCGCCGCCGTCTCAAGACGAAGTCCTCCACTACCTCTGTTTATCCTCTTAAGACCACCAAGCGAAGCAGACTACAAAACCGGGCTCACCATTTGCTGATTTCTTGCAAATTCGAAATGTAGTCTTTCGATTCCACTGTTTCTGTTCTGACTTTTTTTTTTCTGAACGGCTTCACATTACTCGGAATTTTCGAAACGAGTAACCACGCATAGCTTCGGTGCTAGCCGTGGTTGCCAACATTTTACTAGTGATGTTTTGGAACCGGGGCCGTTGCGCATTCTGAATAAAATACTGCCGTAAATATTGCAATGTTACAATTCATCTACAAGTTGTTACAATTCATCTACACGCTGTTACAATTCATCTACAAGTTGACCAAGACATTTTCATCAGATTTTTTTAATAATATTTCACCTAAACACAATACAGTTCGGTTATGGAAAATAAATGAATTTGGAGTAAGACACACCTTTTTTCATGCTTTGATCGCTCTTAGCAAATGTGACTCTTAAGAGCTCCGGAGGATCAACTCCATGCTTTTCTGCATAGAGTGTTTCGTATAGATCTGCACGTAACGTCGACGCAACTCGCATCTACGCAGTGTTTGGGTTCCAGATATATAAAAATATTGCATGTGGTGGAAGCCAGAAGTTCGCCGAAAAGATATTATGAAATATGATGATGAGATTCCTCTGGACTGGTTCGATGTGGGTGTGCTCTTATCGGGTGGAGGAGGAGGAGGGGGTGAACTTCCACAACCCACCTCCCCATTTATAAATTGCCTATACGCGAAATAGAAAGAGATCGTTTTACTCAATGCAAATTTCGATCTTCACTTCTTTTCCTCTGCGTGCACTGCTACTACTACCGACCGCCCTCTCCCCTTGGTGTCTTGGGACTTCCACGCTATATTTCTCTTTAAGCAAATCGAAATAAGTGAATTTCCATTTCTCTTCCCCCAGCATTCGCTCTTAAGACTATTCTTTGTTCACCGACTCAATGCTGTGTGATGCTGCTAATTTCAGTCTGTGAATTTAGCAGTATATTGTTTTTGGTCGACAGCATTTCAATTTTTAAATATAGGTTTCATGAATGTCGCAAACACATGATGTATTGATTATGTATTTTTTTTTCAATTCCATGTTATTATCTAAATACAATCTGTTTCAAACATTTTGTTTCTTAATAAAAAAAGCTCTGATTAATTTACATTTTTCTTTAAATTTCGTCATGTGGGTTTGCAATGACCTTTATGACCTTTACTTTGTGTCTGGTGATAGGCTTGCTGTTTGGAGCTCTTCGTAAAACGAATGAGTCATCTGCTCTCGAACATGTTTCCAAAAAAAATATGAAATAATGGAGAATGGCGCCGTCTGCGGCATGAGGTGGCACCACCTCTCTCTTCTATATCTTGTTATTCTTCCAGCGTGAAATCCGAAGAAAAAAAATTCTGGCGATGAAGCTATCGAAATGTGTACGTGCCCGAGAACGGCCAACGACGTCTCATTGGTCGCCGCGTTCTAATTTATCGTCGGCGTTCGCGAATCGGGACGTCCGATGGGGCGTGACCGGCCGATGCGTCGCCCTTCCCGCCGCCGCTAGTACCCGCCCGCCACTTGTCGGTCGGCTCGGCCTGATCGAATCGAATGCCCGGCACGGCCCCTCCCAAATTTACGGAGACGCCACCACTGTTGCTCGCCACCGCGCTCAGGTGGGCCGAGCGTGTTTCTTTCTTCTTTGGCGCTCGCGTAATAATTGACGCCGCCGGGGTCGTGAGCGAGCGAGTGAAGCTGACCCGCGCGGCAGCCTCCCGCGAAAGGGAGCTCAGTCTGCGGCTGGCTAGTGCGTGACTAGCGCGGACTACGGTAATTCCGCTGTCAGTGGTCGCCTTTGCGATTAGTCCTACTTTCTTACTCTCTTGCTCTTGCCGCTTGGCGTCACTCTGCTCGTGAGTTGTTTGTTGCTCGCTCGATTATGATACCTTCCGAGGGCGGCCTCTGGCGACAATTATCTTCGCTGAGCCGATGTGGAACCGTTAAGTCTATCACAACTGCTGCATCGTTGTTGTTTTTTTAAGGTTGGTTGATGTATTACGGTCGAAGGCATTCCTCGAACCAAGCGCTTATATCATGATTTAATTAAACTAAACAAATAAAATGGTAGTTATTTGGTTAGTATCATTACGATAAAAGTAGTATTCGGTCAAATCCTTTCATTGAATGAATCATTCGTATGACGCTGATTTAATAAACATTAGTTCTGCTTGCTTTACAGTGTTTGTCTAAGTTTAATGCGGAATTTTAAAAACAATGATTTTAATACGTTTTCCGAACCAATTTTTGTATTTGGTGCAAAGTAAAAATATTCTTATATATTGGATAGTTTCATTGAAATAGTTCAGCTGTACTCGTATGCCACACCACACGCAAAGCTCCATTTTGTTATTCTTGTGTTTTTTTTTCCTAATAAGATTTGTGCCCAACAAGGCCTCTTGTTTCATGTTTCGCATTTAATTTTTGTGCTAAATGGAACCGCGATTTTTTTCTTCTATTCCTTCGTACCACCCGTGTTAAGGGGCCAACCACTTGGATACAATAATACAATTGACTAGTTGAAACCGCCTTGGACATCGACCGTCACTGCGTTTCCATACGTGTCTGAACAAGAGGGCACGCGGGCATCTGCTATGAAAGGGCCGCCCACATCACAACATTTGATTATATATATTTTTTTTGTCTTTTTCCGGTCTTGTCGCGTAGGAGTCCAATTTTCCCACTTTCTGTCCTTCCAAAAATTGCTAGCATTTCTATCATTGTGCAGGTGTCTATTTGAAAATTTTCCACTCGTTAAACCCTCTTGTGACCTCCAACTCAATCGTGTCTTTCACACACACGTGGTTGATGTCCGTCACTTTTCATCGAATCGAATCATCAACTTAAAAAGTACGATGGATCAATAAATTGATTAATCTGTTTCTGGTTCTACATTAACACGTTAAATCCTCTTGTTACCTCCAACTCAATCGCGTCTTCCACATCCACATGGTTGATTGTCGCTACTTTTCATAGAATCGAATCATCAACTTAACTAATACGATTGATCGATAAGTTAACTGGTTTGTTTCTGGCTCTATATCACGCTTGATTTGGAGAAGATTTTAGTGGTGTGGGTTTTTTTACGATGGGTCTGAGGATCGTACTTTGGCTCGACACTTCTCTCCTTCCTCCCCCTTACATACCCCAACCAAACTACTTTCGCGCGCTTTCGGTCGCTCGCTTCAAACTCGAATTGGTTGCCAACATGCAGATGAGAGCGAGCGAGAGTGAGAGAGCCAAGGCGAGCTGATGGAGCGATATGTATTCAATACCCATCCAGAGATCTGTAACAAGCCGCGCTGTTTGCTTTTTTGCTGTCGGAAAGCCACAAATATCGTTATAGGTGTGCCGGTTGCCATTTTCTTGTGGCGCGGGCACAAAAAAGTAATGGGTGACGGTTTCCACGTGTCCTCATGAGACCCGGGGTCATCTTGTGGTCGGGGAAACGAAACTCGACAATATTATTCCGATCAATTTGTTATCCCGATCAATACACTTCTACACTCGCGGGGCAAAAAATGTTTATATTTTTTATTTCAACAAATTTAAGAAACTACAATTCACCTACATTACCAAAAGTAATGTAATGTGAACTACATTACACAAAATTCGCGATTGGTGCACACCAATTGGAAATTTCGTGCACTCCCGTAGCGCTATGGCGATATGTGGGGGTGCGACATTAAGTATAGTACAAATTTTAAGTGGCATCAATGATAATAGATACATTATCACGAGTCACGACAGAAGGAGTCAAAGAACATATCTTGAACACAGTGACTTACAATTGATATAAAAAAAATATTTTCACAGCATTTTTTGCCTTGAAATAAATGATAAATAACCTACAGTTTCTTTTAAGGGATATTACACTTTTACCACATTCCGGATTTCTGCAATTTCATTTGCTAGACACGCCACCTAGTGACAGGTGTGCGCTGCAATGCTAGTGGTAATGCAAGTGAATGCTACGCTTTTGTAATTGAAATATTTCTACGGAAAATAAGAAATTTTCATGCGCGTACAGCTGCGAGAATCAGGAGGATTTTTCGTTTGCCATCGCATCGCAAAATGCGAGAATGTGAGAGAGACTTCACTGAATTTTTGCTATAACGATAATATGTTTCCCCTCTTTTTTTCCCTAACAATTTTTTTTTCGTTCACACACCCGTATATTTCAAAATTTACATAAATCGAAAGGAAACGGAAAATGGGCTGCGAGTCGTTGTCATTTTACGTGGCTCGAAAGACGAACAACTCAAGTTTTTGTATTCGGTTTTTACTGAATCTCGTCTTGTCTCTCGTTTGCTTGTACACACAGCACGATGATTTCCGGAACAATGAAAAGCTGTTTCGTGAGCATCCTGCATGCAAAAAGCCCACATGTACGTACGCGTCTATTGGACTTAACAATGCAAACGTGGAAGTGGGATTCCTATAAAAGTTTTCGTTCAGTTTTAGTCAGCTTTCGAGGGATACGGCGGTTTATTTTCAATTTCATTTGAAAAGAAATTGTGTAAAAAAAATGTATTCGTTCATTTCGCTTGTGTCCAATTTGTCTGGGTTTATTTTCAAGGAGCCTCGAAATAGTTTTGAAAAGCAATGCATACAAAGTACCGCTTACAATTCTTTGAATAGTCATATCGCTAAATCTTTAAGGTATTTTTAGAAATAAGTTTATATATATTTGATAATAGTTTTTGCTTATATCTGAATACTGATCTTGAAATTTTGTTTAGTGATTAGTTTCGTTTGTTCATTCGTTAATTTTTGCGAATTTCAAGGAGATTTTCCCCTTACTTTTTGACTTTAGTTTTTTATACATTTAATTTAGTAATAATTAATAGGGGGTTAGGACGTCTACAAAACAAAACAAGAGGGACGAGGTCCGGTGCAGTGCCGGGAAAGAGATGCTAAATCGTACCTGATGAGACTAGGTTGGTAACCTATGTCGAAACCGGTAGTGCGTAACCAGGCAGAGAGATCAGAAAGCCATTTCAGCTGAGGTTCGTATGGTCGGTGAATTGCGGGGATATTCCAGCATTTTGTATGTTTTTTGTTCTGTCGGTGCCTGTCGTCCACAGTTGTCGGTTCATCCTGAACAATATATTAGTAATTCTTTGTGCCACTTAGGCCTAGGCCCTCGTTGTAAACTGAGTTTCTCGTTTGCTGTTTTTTTTCGTGAGTTTTGCCAAAACTCAGTTCGTCTCTTTCCCGGCACTGCACCGGACCTCGTCCCTCTTGATTTAATTTAGTATTTCGATACACACATGTATTTCCAGAAATTTTATTTTTACAAGTTATTTTTTTGCTGATTCGTTTTTAATAGCTGCCGTTAGATGGCGTTCGCATTGTGTTTCATATACTGTTTATAGTGGGCGTGATGCAACGGCTCATAACAATGCACTCTTGACACAAGTAACTATTTAATTTTTTCCTTGACTGTAACAATTCTGTGAAGTCATAACATTGCATGTCAATCAGATTTCTTAATCTCATGCCAATATGCAATTCACACTTTTCCCAGAATTTCGATGTCATATCTAAACCAGTGGTCGCCTAACTTGAGTTAGTCCACATGCGCCATAAGC
>JAUJYS010003465.1:0-13059 GCA_033995665.1 Melogona broelemanni | reverse complement strand
GTAAATGGAGTACAGAAGTTGGAGCCTGTGCTCTCCTCTGCGGGTGGCGAGGGTGGTTAGCTGAAGGTTATTCCGCAATATTTTGCTTCTGCATAATGAAATGATGATTGGTTTAATTATAGTCTTGTCCAGTTGGACTTCCCGGTTTAATTAACGTTCACCTTGTGTGCCACACTCACGATGATGTCGGATGGCTGAAGACTGTCGACGAATATTTTTATGGAGGTAAAATATGCTGTTTTGGAAAGTGAATATGAGATAAACTAGAGAAGTATGTAATCTAGATTTCCATCTAATCTAGTCCCCATACAGAACGCATATGCATTTGTACTAAATGCACTATATAGTGTTGTACACAAGGTCAGGTGAAGCACTGGTAAGGTGAAAATGAGTTACATTTTACAATTTTCGGAGTGTGGCTTGGTAAGAAGAAAAAAAAATGTTGGATTTATTAGAATTACATACACCAGAGGCCAGAGCATCAGGTTGTTTCTGTCCTATTTCTGCCACAGCATGGTAATAAACTACATTACCTCTGGTTATTTATCGCAAATTTTATTTTTGCCGCATTCCAATAGAACTGTTTTCCCAATTTAATTAAAGCCTTATCTGGTTTTTTTAAGGATATCACGAGTGGAAAACTGACAACATCAATGAAATCGATTGTTCACGTGTACATGCTTGAACAATTGTTTCCACTGATGTTTTTAGATTTCTCTATCAGCAGGATTGAGCACTATCTTCTTCGTCCACTTGACGTTTCAATAGTTAGGCTCTTAACATTAAAATTCTTTGTCCGTGATACAACGATTTAAAATCCATGATCGACGTATGAAATGATCGATATTAAATTGCAGTACTTCCAACTTTTATTGATGAGATAATAATTTCATTAACTGATGGCTGATTTTAACATTAATGAATTTATGATCTCTTTTTGGCTAACGATTTGATGAGCTTAATACACGTACGAACTACATACATTTTGTTGTTGACTAGATAAAAGCGGTATCCAGAATGCCGGAGTTCAATACATTTTGGACACCGTCGTTGAAGAATTGCAGAAGAGCCCCGATCGGCGATTCATTTACGTGGAGACGTCGTTCTTCTGGCGTTGGTGGAACAACCGAGACGACAATATTCACCAACAAGTGCAGAAATTGGTCGAATCTGGTAATGACGGGCTCTAAGACTTTTTGAATTCGCAAACACATTTGGAATTCTAAATCAGTATTCGATCAAAATTAACAAAATAAAAACCAGGACACAATCTAGATTGCTGAAAAACCTGTTCTGGTCAAAGCAAGATTCGTTACATTCATTACGGCAGGCATAATTTTGACTGAAACTAGCATCAACCACAATAGAAAAAAAATTAATTGCGGTAAAAAAAATGGTAAAACCCAGATAATGTTTTTATTTAAGAAATAAAGAGCATCACAAAAAGGCTAAAGTTCTTTCCACTTCCCTCCACCATTATTTTGTTTCATTCATAAAATATATGACAAAATTTGACTGACCAGTAAGCGCAGCGCAATTCATCAAAACCGCAATGCGTCAATAGGACGCATCACAAGCCGTGCAGATTCCTTATTGAATCAATTCCTGCTTCTTTCATACGGATTGTCTTTAGGCCAGTTAGAATTTATTAATGGCGGATGGTGCATGAGCGACGAAGCGGCCAATCACTACTCGGAACTCATTGACGAGCACACACGTGGTTTCCGTTTCCTAAATGACACCTTCGGTCCATGCGCCACCCCACGGATTGGATGGACAATTGATCCCTTCGGACACTCCAGAGAAACAGCCTCCCTCTTTGCACAGGTACGAAATTAGTTAAAAAATTTGTACGAACCAATGGCTCAGTGGGTTTGGGGACATGATACGAAGCCAACGGTCCCGGGTTCGATTCCCGGCGCAGGCTTTCGTTTATTCGTTAGCCTGGGGTACTGGCGTCACCCCCGAGCTTCCAATAGGGGGTCCAGAGCTTAGGGGTGGATCCTGTAGTCTGGCTATTCTAGCTGCCATCCCTCTTCCCTTTCCTGCCCCTCGCACATCTCCATAGACATGAGGGTGCAGAAATCCTGTAGTGCACTAGGCGCTACGGTGATTAAAAAAAATAATATTAAAAATTAAGCAAGCAAGAAAGAAATTATTTGATTGTCGATAGTTTCGATAATATAGCCCATCCGTAATGCACCCCAGCATCCAGTCACGCGCAGCATTCTGGTTGCTCGCATAATGCCGCCATCTAGCGAGCCCACTGCGCTCGCTAGATGGCGGCCCATGCACATCCGTGGCTTAACAGAAATCGTAACTTGAAAAAGCTATCTGGTATGTCTAATACACTCTCGTATATGCTGTCTTATGCACTCTGATACAAACAGACATAAATTCTATGTCAAAAAAATTGTGTTGAAAATAGTTTGGCTACGACGGACTCTTCTTTGGAAGATTGGATTATGAAGATAAAGAATACAGACAAAAAACAAAAACGATGGAAATTATTTGGGACGGCAGCGCAAACATCGGTATGTTTATAAGATAACAAAAGAAAGGCGTGAATTCCCGCGTAATCACTTGAATATTTTGGGACAAATACCATAGCCCTTTAAGCGCTATTAACGAGCCTGACTCGTCCACGTTCACTGCGTGTGCATTTACACGGGAGATATAGGCACGTTCTTTCACCTTTACAAATTCCATAGTGATTAGTACAATTCACAAATGCGAATCGGATTTGAATTTATCCATTGCGCTGTAGCTTGAACTTGAACTTAAAAGTGAGAGATGAGTTTCCCAAAATAAACGTATAGCTTAAAGGGTTAACGTGTTTACTGTACATGCGTATGCGGTTTAACTAAACTGAAACAACTTGAATGGGCTGCAAATTAAAAAACGCACTATCGGTACTTGATCGAAGGGATTTAATACCAATAATTTTCTGTCAAAGGTGTGGATTCAGACATCTTTACTGGGGTTTTGCCAAACGGTTACAATCCTCCAGGAGGATTCTGCTTTGACTCTTTGTGCTCCGATACACCAATTAAGGTAAGCACGGAATAAACTCAAGTTTAATTAAGTTTATTGTGTTAATAACTTTGGAAATATTTTTTTGTTATTCACAATTGTTATTATTGTCCTGAAAAGTTTATTGATCTGACATATTTCATCACGTAAGACAGCGCTGGCGTGCAGAGTTTGTTTTACAATGAATATTGCCTGCGTTGTAGTATTCATATTTATTTTTCTGTCCATAGGACGACCCAGATCTGAAAGACTACAACGTTGACCAGCGAGTGGATGATTTTATTGATGCAGTTAACAGTCAGGTACTACACATGTAAAACAATCTAATTGTTTTTGACGATTGTTTTGCAATTAGTTCGATGTAAAAATCTTAAACAATTTGTGAGAGAATGTACACGACACAGTGTGCATACAAATTACATTAAAATAAAGCTAACGGTGTCTATGAACTTGTAGGCAAACAGCTACGCAACTACCAATCTTATCATGACAATGGGCAGCGACTTTCAGTACCAGGTAAGCATTATTTAGTGAGTCTAGCAGTTTATAATTGATGGTAAAAATTTGGTAGACGTACGAGTTGTTTGAACTATGCCTTGGCTTCACGAAAATTCTTTTAAAACCAGGATGCGGCCATGTGGTACGACAATTTGGACAAGCTCATCAAATATGTCAACGCACGAGTAAGTATCATCTTACGCACTTACGTCTTAAGGTTAAATTATTTGTAAATGCAGTAAAGTTCGGCCTGGCGTAATTCAAACAAACAAAACTTAACTGAAATGCGACAAAATCGTCGGGTGGACGATGATGCTCAGAGGCTGAATTTATTTTGACAGTCATTCTTAGCTGAGTAATGAGCTACGGCAAAAGGTATCCCGAAATTATGACTCACGGTGTAGATCAAGTGAGCAGTCGTATGTTGTTATTAATAATAATCAAAACGCATAATTTGATCTCAATCGTGGCATTATTTTAAACCAATGATTAAATACCGATTTCAAAATATTATTTATTATCACTCTTTCAGCAATCAAGCGGTAGCAACATCAACATTTTCTATTCGACGCCATCATGCTACCTTAAATCACTAAACGATGCTGGTTTGTCGTGGCCAGTGAAGACTGACGACTTCTTCCCTTACGCCAGTGATCCGCATGACTTTTGGACTGGATACTTTACCAGCAGAACTGGATTCAAGGGATACACAAAGTTTTCAAACAACATATTGCAGGTGAAGAATAAAATAATAAAATTACGAAATGACTAACAGGTCAGACTCAAGCATCGCATTTGATCAACCTGAAATTTGACTGTGCAGTATAACTATAGTTGCACTTACAAAATGGTTAAAATAATTAAAATTAACCGTTTTAAAGAAAATAACATTTCCAAATAGTTTAGACCGATAGAAACAAATATGAATTTGATATTCGTATTTGGCAGATGAATTTTAAGTTCACAAATACTAGCGTATTCAAGCTTCAATAAACTTTATTAAATTTGTATGTTTTGAAGATGTACCATATGTGCAATGAATGATTAATAATTTCGAGTTGTGTTTGGTTTTGCAGATAGGAAAGCAATCTACGGTCTTCGCCGACAAAGCATCCGTTAATGAAGCCAATATTGACTGGCTCAGTGAGTTAATCAACGATAAAGATACATTAGACTTCAAATTACATAATAGGACAAAATGCATTGATCACCGCTTGTACGAATAATTGTTATTTGATCTTGTAGGACGTTACCAAGGAGACGCACAGCATCACGACGCCGTCTCGTAAGTCGTGTCTTGTGTATACAATTTTTTAGATTTAATTTGTTGCCAATTGTTAAAAATATTTGACAAGAAGTTAGTCATGAATATTTCGTCAAATTTAAAACTTGCTCAGATCTGGGAGAAAATATTCCTTATAAAGTTATTCTATATTTCAGAGGTACAGCAAAGCAGGCCGTTAATGACGATTATACCGAGAGTTTGTACAAAGGCATTTCATTCACTCAGGTATGAAAATTGGATAATTGATTTCTAAAATTGTTAATCATCCAACAATTAATATATTACCGATACCCAAATGGCAAATACCGATTCTAAGCGATGATTAAAATTGAAATTTCGTCTTTGTATAATTAAATATTTTATTAATTAATTGGCGTTAATCGCAATATTAAATTGTGCTTTCAGGATGCCATCAATAACGCCTACCAAGTGCTGCTGTCCCTTGACGGGACTGCTGCCCCTACCCAGGAGTTCTGTCACTATTTGAATGTCAGTTACTGTGACGTCACCGAAAATGAAGCATTGGTAAGCAATACATTTACGGACAAAAAATACGACCTTATCTTATCTTATGGCTTATGGATCTGTACGGAGCGTTAACTTATGTAAAACTCGAACACTCAGTCATGCGCAGACTTAAGCCAGTGAGCACAATAAAAAAAACAGTTGTGTGCCTCGCAAGTTGTGTGTTTCGGAAATAACGTTCTAATAAATAGTTTTCAGCCAGTAATTTAGCGTTTGATTAATCCGTCTAAATGCTTGAACATGTTTTCCGTTTTTCTATTTATTTCATGCAATGCAGTTCGCTGTGACCGCTTACAACGCTCTGGCCCAACCGTATGCCACCCATGTTCGAGTTCCAGTAGCTGGTTCGAATTACAGTGTGTTCGATAGTGATGGCATTCTTGTTGACAGTCAGGTGACTAATTAGTTAGCATTGTCAATTTTACTTGCGTGCACTGTGTAAGCAATACATTTTGTAATACTTTTTGTAATACTTTTTGTAACCAATCTGTGAATGCGCAAGTATCAGAAGTCCCACAAACGAGTACATGTATTACATAGTGTGTTATTTCCATTGATTAATTAATTTTTCAATTTAAAAAAAAAGTTTTCCATACGCAAATATATGGACACATTCGTTTAAGCAACTACAGTAATTTTATCTGGTCTTCTAGTTGGTTCCTCTTCCAACTGAAGTTCAGAATAACCCGGAAAAACTTGGAACTGCCACGAATGATCTAGTATTTCCAGTTTCGCTTCCGGCAAGCGGCTTCAGCACTTACTTTGTTCAACAAACGCAAGGTAATCTTGAATTAATGGCAACCGTTTCCACAATTGTATTGCCTCTGTGAGTTACGGATTTTATAGGTCTTTGTTAAGTGAATACTTCACGAGTAGCTACCTGTTCAAAGTATATATTTTGCGCGAGTCTCATCTAGCGAGCATTTCCCAAAACATTTTATGTCAACTGCCTTAAAATAATTTATGTCCACTGGCTTAAAAAATTATGTCAACTGACAATGTCACAAAGAAAGTTCGTCAAATTGCCAATAGGTGGCGATATGTGTTCTAACATGTATTTATATATTTTTCCAACATTCGAGAAATATTATCAGCAATTTTTCTCGCCGATTAGGCGTTTGAGTCGCTGATGGAACTGTGATTTGTGACAAACTGTATAATGATGACTGACCAGGTCATAGGGCTCTGACGCCTGCAACATTGTGCACTAAAGTGTTGTTTCCAATATTCTTACATTTAGCGAAAACAAAGGACACGAGCAAACCAAGCAAGAGATCTGCTCCCAATGCTGACGATTTAGTCATATCAAATGAGGTAACATTGAGCTGGTTAGCAAACTCACAACCAATATATTTAGTTCTGCAAATATCATATTTATTAATTTTTTTATTTAAATCAAAATCAACAGCTAGTGACCGTCACTGTCGATGGAACAACTGGTCTACTGAAGACCATAACTGACAATGTCGCCGCCAAGACATACAACGTCGCGCAGAACTACTTGTGGTACGCCGGCAACCCGGGAGATTCTGATTCGGGCCAGGCATCTGGTGCCTACATTTTCAGACCCAACGACACTAACACGTATTCATTTGGGGGTACCGTTTCTGCCACACTTATAACCGTAAGCATTGCTACATTTTTTCAGTTCGTTTCAAATTAGAATTGAAAAGGATAAAGCAAGCAGCAACTATGCGTCTTACCAGCATATTTTACATTTTAAATTGTAGATTTCATATCCTTGCAGTGCATACCGCAAATAAAAAAAAAAAAAAATGTCTATAAACCATGTTTTTTTTCACACATGTGTCAGGGCGATCACGTTCAAGAAATTCAACAGACTTTCGGCAGCTATGTGAGCCAAGTAATTCGTGTGTATCCTGGTGAACCCGGCGTGGAATTCGAATGGCTCGTCGGACCAATCCCAGTCGAGTAAGTTATTTTGGCAGAACTGTATTCGGTAGCCGCACGGGGTAGAGACGTAGAGTGTTCAACCAAACAATGATAAAAAATGTTATTTTATGGAAACTTTCACCACGTCATCCAGTCCTTTTTCGCAGACTGTTGTCACTAAAAAATGTCATTCACAATATGGAATAAGGTGCGTTTTTTAATTGTGTATAATTATGATTCGAAACTATTCATTTGCGTCAAGCGATAATGTTGGAAAAGAAGTGATCTCTATCTTCACCACCGATTTCGCCACTGATGAAGTATTCTATACCGATGCCAACGGCAGAGAGGTGCTCCAACGAACGTAAGTTATGTACTCATGTTTTTAACTACATGTCAATTGAACCATTTTGATACTTTAAGGACAAAATATAAAAAAATGGCACACTATACAGTAACTACACTGTTGTCTCTTCTATTTATGTGTTTGCCTTTACATATCGTTAGTTATAAAACACGGTCAATGTGCTTGTTAGAACGAATACAGTATACGGAGATACGTTGTACTGTAATGCACATTTGTATTGTACAGTGTACTTCTAAAAATAAATGATTTGTGAAACGACACATGCAATTTGAAAAATCTGGTTTTCTTTTAATCAGACGAAATTTCCGGCCAACCTGGAATCTGACAAATACTGAACCAATTGCCGGCAACTATTATCCAGTCAACAGTCGAATATATATTCAGGTAAGCTACTAGCCTCACTGTTTTGGTATTGTACACTGAAACTTTACATGAATTAATGTTTGCTCTACAAAAGGTTTAATTTAACCTTAACTGCATAACTTGATAGCTGCTGAATCAATTTGGCACAAAAAGTAAGTTTTAAAATATAATGTTGTTTATACTGCTATTAACTCTATATAAAAAATTATTTTCTAAGGATACATATTACAATTACATTATTACAATTTTTCTTTTTCTTTTTTAAAGTCAGGGAAGAGCTGGGAAGGAGATTGGCAGCTGGTATAGCCAGACTGCAGTATTACATTATTACAACTACAATTACATTATTACAATTACATATTACAATTACAATATTACTATTACATATTACAATAACATATTACAATTACAATTACGATACAATTTATTTCTAAGGATACAATTACTTTCTAAGGATACAATTACTTTCTAAGAATACAATTACTTTTAATCTCGTCTCCGAATTAAGAATACCAGTCTCAGGTAGATTATTTTACACCGTCCATTGTTTTTAATTTCGTTTTTCAAAGTCAACATCTGCGTAATTGTTTCCCAACTTTCTAACGATTCTAGGACACTACTGCAGATTCGCAGCTCACCGTTGTAACCGATCGTTCTGAAGGAGGTTCGAGTATCACGGATGGCACTCTTGAACTCATGGTAAAATTATAAGTTTGATTTGAAATAACCTTGTCAAAAAATGCGATGGCATTTTTAATGAGTAATTTCATTTTCAATATCGTATTTTCTAGATACATCGTCGTCTTCTCCATGATGACGGCAAAGGTGTGGGCGAACCTCTCAACGAAACGGGTGTCGACGGTAACGGTCTTCGGGTGCGTGGTAAACACCAGGTCTTTGTTAGTTCGATAGCCGATGCCGCCCCACTCCACCGCGTGGCGGCGCTGAAATCGACTCAACCGCCATTGCTGTCGTTCAGTTCCATCGCGACATCAGTGGCCGATTACAGAGAACATTTTAGAACAACGGTACGACGCCATAATCCAACACCATTAATCTCACCACAAACAATATCTAAAATACCATTCTGCCACATCATATATATTTTTTTAAAACCATATGTTCGATTGTATCTGTAGTATTCTGGGCTTACGGCAGCATTACCACCGAATGTCAAGCTACTGACACTTGAGCCATGGAAGGGTGGAGACATTCTTCTACGCTTGGAGCACTTCTTCGAGACAGCTGACGACCCAACCAATTTGTCTCTCCCGGTCAGCGTGAATCTGGCGGTACGTTGCGATGAAATTTGTTTTTCAACTTTTAGTTACTATTTTTAGACGCTGAGCCTATCTGTTTTCTGGATTCACCATCACAGCGGCAACTGAGACCACTCTGGGGGCCAATATTTTGTTGTCTGATAGTATTATATTAATGTAATCCATTGTTATTGCAATTGATCAGAACCTGTTTTCTGGATTCACCATCACTGCGGCGACTGAGACCACTCTTGGGGCCAACATATTGTTGTCCGACAAAAACCGGATGATCTGGACGAGAGACGATGGCAAAATTGAGACAAGTGCAAAGGGTGAGTGGAGCGGCCTGTAACATTGCGGCAAACCATTGTTTTTGTGCGAAATTTCAGGTTGAAAATGTCTTTCAAAATTTCAACGGGTTCATTTTTTTTCTTTTCTAGCTCCTGCTGATGATTTGGAAGTTACTCTGAATCCTATGGAGATCAAGACCTTTATTATTACGGCTACTTACAACTAATTTTTTGATAATTACAACTAACCTGTTCTAGTTTACTAAAATGTGAAATTTTCGTTTGAATAAATTCTAGATTTAACAAATATTGATCTTTATTGAGCCAATTTTTTTTATAGCATTTTATTTAACTTTATATGAGCCATGATTGCCTGCCTGTTTTAACTTCATTGAGATTTAACCAACTTTCACGCGTCCTAGATAGGTGAATTTTTGAGCACAGCTCTGCCTTATGAAACATTTTAATCTAACAAGCTTCTTTTTTTACATTTACTTGTATAATAACATAAATAAATATACAAAGACATAACACGGTTGCAGGCGTGTCCCTCAATAACCGAAAAATATGAAAATACAGTATATTTGTCCAATTGTACCTGTATAGACACAACTTTATCTTACGGCTTTTGTGTACCGGTATTTGCAACACAATCCAAAGTTAATAGGTAGGAGGTGCAACTCTCATTGCACGCAGAGTCAAACGCAAGGTCAATTGAAATGAATGATTTGATTTTTCGAGCTGTTCGGCTAAATCAAATCACTCATTTCAAACAATCCAAAGTATTTATACTGTACTTCAGCATGGGGATGTCAGTCTGGTGCGTAAACCTCACGCGGTCACACTATCACCCCCTATACCAGTGCTTCAAAACTTTTTGGCTCGCAGAGGCCTTTTTAAAACCAATTTCAATGGCGGGCCCTAAGAGGTTACAAAATTTAAAGGCGGAGGTAATTTAATACATGTTAATGGCGTTCAGATTCAAGTCAATGGCGTTTTATTATTTATTTTATTTTCCAGGAGTGGAACCTAAGGGCTCCGCCGGGAGTTTGGGAAACGGGACCTTTACTATTTTATCATATGTAAACGAGCATTCCCCGCCATAAGCCTCCCACCCGGGGCTGCTCGCGGGTACATATTGTAATCATGATTGACCTTTCCGAAAACGGCGTGAGCCCTTCTCTCTCCCCCTTATTTTTCATATCTGTTTGACCTTCGCTCTGGTGGCGCATTGCAAAGATAGGTGCCTACTCGTCCAGTCATACTTTTCGATCCTTCCACCTCGGTAAGCTCTTAATGCTAAAATTTTCACACATTTAATAACTATTTTTTAAAAAATCATTCGTAATTATGCTAAAGAGCGCACATGCTTAGATATGCACCGAAACGTAAGTAATGATTTTTCTAAATTTATGGTGTTGACGGTTTAAAGTCTGTTCTCTCAAGACTTTGCTTTGTAATGTCGAATACTAATTTAATTCTACGTTAATTTTACGTTATTTGTGGGGGCAACCCATCGTCGTTTATCCTCGGTGCGCCCCAAACTGGCACAATTGATGTTAAGACCCATGCTTGTGGTCGGTTTGCGTCTTTAATTTTTCTATATTTACTAACTTTTTTACTGAATACTTTTGTTAGTTTTCAAATTATTAAAAATTAAAAATCAGAATACCTTTTTAATTCATTTTGATTGTAGGTTATTTCCTGCTCACGTAGAGCCTGTTCACGCTTTTGTAATAAATCACATAAATAGCTTAGAATTTCTCTGGACACTCTGCAAATCATTCATTTTTAGATTCATTCATGATTTTTATGCCTTTCTAAATTATTATCCCAAAATAACGTGTACACTAAATACGATCTTATGCGTATGTACGATAAAAGATTTGCACGAAATAAAAGTAATATCGACCAATTCTAACAAATAAAAAAAAAATATCGACAATGGATCTACACAGTTGACAGAATTTGGGGACGCGTTGGATATTTGGTAGTTGGTTTGATCTTCAACTAGAGATTTTTGTTATCACAGAAAATGCTTTTAGAAAGCTGATTTTGATAATGGTTTTCAAGTGACACTTGTTGGCCAACGATTACCCCGTGACCGGTATAAAGAACACCAGATTCCACGCTAGATTCTCATTTGCTTGGAAAAAATCTATAAGAAATGAGGCGACTTATTCTCGGCCTCGCTCTGCTCGGAGCCGTGGCACTTTCGCCGCTGCCTCCCCAAGCCGTGACCTGTGGATATGACGTAAGTGAACTTTCAATTTCTAAAGCAAATGAAGCAAGCAACCTAAAAACACGTGAATCGATATTGTTATTAAGGAATCGCAAAATATAAAGATAACAATAATAATCTAATCATTTTGTTCCGAAAGTCTAAAAAAGTATCGATAAGCCGTGCATTTACTAAAAAAAATCTGAAATTATATACATGAACGTAATAATCGTCCAAGCGTTCATCAATTTAAATTAAAAAAAAACATGGAGTAGTTGAACCGGGACGATTCGAAAACTGAACAAAGTCACCACACAAAAAAAAAAAACTGATTGACAAATCGACGTTGTAGATGTAAACTGTTTGGTGACCTCGTTCATATTTCTAATCGTTCCGGTTCAACGACTTTTATGTTTTTTTAATATACGTGCAGTTAGTTATTCTCGGTAAACCAACAAACGTCAAAAAATAAAAATTGAAAATTTATTTAATCTACGAAATATGTAAATGAACCAATAATGCCAGGTGCACATGTACTTTATCATAATTTTAGTCGTGTCCAGTTGGATTGCCTGGATATACTAACGTCCATCTTGTATGTCATACTCACGATGACGTTGGATGGCTAAACACCATTGACGAATACTATTATGGAGGTATGCATAAATTATTTTTTCAAAGTTTATTCCATCGAGTACTATACAATTATAATTGTATAATATTTCAAATACAGAATGGGCCAATAAAAAGTAAGCCCAAACGTGTTTCGCTATAAATGGAGCAAAAATTTACCAAATGCTTTGGAATTTGTAACTAAATTTTTTGTTTCAATTTTTTTTTATAAGTTTCTCCATATCTGCAGGAACGCAAGCGCGGAAGCGCATACGCCGCTAAACGAATTTCGCGTCCATAGAGGGCTATTAAAATGATTGCATTCACACTTTTTACTGCAATTCAAATTCAAGGACATTTTTATGCAAGCTTGCACAATAATAGCCTTTTAAAAGCACGACATCTCGTTGAATTTTGTTACTTTGCCGTCACTCTTCCGATCTAAAAACCAACCGCTGAACTTGTGCTGTTCAGCTTTATTCAGCCCTGAAACTCTTCAATTAATCGGCCTTTTCCACACGATTTTAATCGTGTCTATATCAATTCTGGATAATTTTTTCTTTAGATTTTTTTTAAGAACCGCCTATCACAGCAATTTCATGTTTTACGTAAAAATTACATCGTAATTCTGTCATCCTTCTGTCATTGCTATTTTCGGCTAAGTTACACGTTCAAGACATGAGCGACCTGAAAATACGGTGTCGAATGGGGTG
>JAUJYS010003464.1:0-13060 GCA_033995665.1 Melogona broelemanni | reverse complement strand
TGGGTATGCGTTGCCATAACCACAGCCTTAACCAAGCAGGCCACCAAAGATTGCTCGCTCGGTCTTGCTTGTTATTGTGGCGGTGGCTTTCTACCTACGAGCCAGTGTTAAAATACGAACGGTATAAGTAGGAACGGAAAAGTTCCGTTACTAGGAATTGGTTCCTTTTTTTTTAGGACCTTAGGAGCGCCTAACTTACTTTTAATTTCTGTAGGAACTGGGGTTAGTTTTCTGTGTGGCGGTGCCTTTGTGCATATGAGGCAGTGTTGTGGAGGAACGGAACGGAAAAATTGTGCTCTTAGGAACTGCTTCCTTTTTTTTTAACAACTTGGGAATGCCTAGGTTTATTTTTATTTTTACTATTGAGGCGTTTATTTTTATTATTGAGGAACTTGAACTTGAACTGGCTTCTTTTTTTAGAAACTGTATCGGGTTGTTTAGAAACTGTATGTTTAGATCCGTTTCCTAATGGTCTAGGTTACACCCTACACTTCTCATTGTAAGTTTAGAGTTTGTTTTTTTATAACTTTCAATTTTCTACGAGAATTGTTCCACGAGTATTGAATTCCAATTTGTGTCGTCAGCGAAACAATTTTGCAGCATCAAGCAGAAATTGCTTAATCTTTTGATCCGTTGAAAGTATTTTGGTTCGTGTCCGCAAATCTACATTTGTCTCGTACAGTTGGTTTCCGAAAATGTTTTTTTTTAAATATTTTTTAATCGAAAGAACGGAAAAGTTCCAAGTTTCCTTTTTTGATGAGCTAAGGAACACCCAGGTTCCTATTACTTTTTGAGGAACTGTAACGGCAACTGGTTCCTTTTTTCATGGGAGGAACGGGAACTGTTTTCTTTTTAAAAGGAACTGTCAAATTGTAACAAGCATTAAAATTGTTGCTGTTTGTATCGTAGGGGGGGGGGGGGAAACGGTTACGTGTTTCCGTAACAAAAATCTTCCTGAACGTTCCAGCAGAGTGCATATCTTTCCACACCTTCCGACCTTTCCCTTTCCACCCTATCAAAAGGTGCGAATTTGCACTCGACACGACGCCACTTGCAACACCACCACCTGCCTTGTCATTTATTGCCACACATTTACCCCTTTTATATCAACTCCCCCGCAATTTCGCCAAACTACTCTGGTTGGTTGGTTGGTTTGGGGAGGGGGAGGGGGGGGGGAGAGTCGTCAACATTCAGGGTTGGTGGCAGAGAGGGTTGCCAAAAGTTATGACACCAACGCTCCTCTTTTCCCTCCCCTCTCCCCACTCCTCTCTTATTCCCACCACCCCCGCACGAGGTTCTCATGTACACCGTGATTCATAAGTATGCGAATCCATCCGCCGTAGCTCCATTACTCAGCTAAAGATGACCGGATTGTTATTATGAAATTTGGCACAAATATGGAGTAAATATAGGCAAACCTTTGAGCTATTTCAATTCATGTTGAAAAAATGTTCAAGAAATTTGATGGCAATTTTGTCTTTCTCTGTGAACGCCATGCGCGCCGGTGGCTCTAACGCAGCGCTATCTCTAAAAAGAAAAAAAAAAATCTTAGCGGGAAATTTGTTAAAAATGACTTTTTGTAAGGTCATATTGTAATACAGTGTTTCCCAAACTTCTTGAGTCGCGGAGCCAATTTTGAGAACAAATTTCAAAGGCTACCAATTTGAATGGAGGAGCTCTATGTCATACAAGTTATTGTCGTTTTATTGTTAGTTTTATTATCCAGGAGTGACTGAGAAGGCTGTGTAAAGTCCGGAGCACAGTTTGGAAAACCAGACTCTAATATATTTGTGCCAAATCTCATAACAATACGGCCATTTTTAACTGAGTAATAAAGCTACAGCAGGAGGGGATTCGCATACTTTAGGCTCACGGTGCAGATGCTCGCGACTGGTAGCATCGAATGGCTCAGGCAGCTCCGCTGCTGCACGAAACCCCTTTACCCTCCCCCTCCCCTTTCCCCCACCCCCTATCCTGCCGCCGCCGATGAAAAGATATTAGAGGCCCTCTTCAGTATGGCTGCGTTAATTAAGTTAGCAATTTAACGCCCAGGTCTCTCAAGGCAAGATTTCGGCGCGTTATCCGCGCGCAGCATCTCCCGCTCATTAGTTGTCATGGCAACCGCTGTGTGGCACAACGGTGGCAGCGGTGGCAGCAGCTCGTGCCAACATTCAACAGCGGCACAGGCTCCGACCAGTCGCCCACGTGAAACTGAACACGTGACACAGCTCGACACGCGAGATCTGCTATCAATTTAGGACGAACAAACACGTGAAATGGATAAAGAGGACAAAATAATACGTGAAATAAATAAAGTGGACGAAATAACACGTGAAAAAAATTGCGTGATCGCCAACTGTATTCGTGGAAGTGAACAGAAGTGGAAAAACACGTGGAATGAACAAAAAAAAACCGTGAAAAAAAACACGTGATCGCTACCAATTGCCTGTATTCGAAGCGAATGGTGAAAGATGATTGACATTTTGCCAATTAAAACCGTGAGCAAAGGACGCGTGTACGCGATGTTTCTTGATTATTTGTCGTCTATCGTGCGGTATCGCCACTAGCGACGTACGCTGCTTGACTACGATCAGTGGCGCCGCTCTCGGCTGTTGTATGTATGTGGCGCGTGCGTTGGTGGTGTTGGGCGCGGGGGAGTGTTTGACGGCGGCGAAGGTGGGTGGGTGGTAGGTGTGGAGGCGGGGTGGCGTCGCTTTCGTTCGCAGCTCGTCGTCGTTTGTGCTCGTGTGTGTGTGTGTGTGTGTAGAATCAGAGGCGCAACGGTGATGCATATTATTATTACACACGGAACGTTCATAACTTTTAACGGCGCGCGCCGAACGTGGAAAAGTGCGTGCTACTACCCCTCCCCCTCCCCCTCCTCCCTCTTTCTCTCTCTCCCTATCAGTCTATCGCGCACGCGCGCCCAGTACATCAAAGTGACCCGACCCTCGCAATTCCATCTCTCCTTCTATGTTTACTCGGTGGCTATGATGATGACCAAGGATGGGTGAATAGCGTTCATATGCGAGCAGCCTACGTCCGATCTGGTCGAGTGGTGAGAGTTTTATTTTAATCAGTCAGTTAAAATTTATTCGGTTTAATATTTATTCAAGCAAAATGTATTCATTTAAAATTAAAATTATTTATTAAATGATTTTATTTTTTGCATCTGTCTCGGTGTGTAGATTTTATTTTTGTAAAAATCTTAATCTTTTTTTTTCTTCTTTTAACTAATATTGGCGTGTAGTCTTTGACCTGGAAAGACTTTCTGTATTCCTAATATTTCTCTTTCATTAATCGTAATATTTGCAGCTATTTCATTAAGTTTGGTTTATTGGTTTTCCGTTTGTCTGAATTCTCGACCTAGTCGTCGATCACAGTGGGGGAGTGGGAGGAGGCATTTAGTATGATCGTTGCCAGAAATCGATATAGCGAATATGGTCTGATGGTGGGTGGTGATGCCCCTCCCCTCCCATCCAACCGACAGCATCGGCAGCAGTAACAGCTGTCGTGTGGCCGCCACACCGAGGCGCCACCGTCACGTGACGTCGAATGGCGAATGCGCCAGCCGCAGCGCGATTTATGTGCCCCGTAGAATTGGTGTGTGTGTGCAACTCTTTCGCTCCCATCGCGTAATGCTGGCTGGGTGGTTGGCTTGCGACAGCCCGGTTCACAAACTTCAAATTTTTTAAATAAATGTTGCCTCTCTCTCTTCTGGTTATACATTTTCGAATTGAAATGCGGTTTAGATTCTCACCAGCTTTTTGAAGACTTTGATCTTTCCTTGTGAATCTTGTGTGCGAAACTTTTTATATACACGTATATACGCATATACACGTATCTTCGAATTAATCTTTGCGTTTTTGGAATTGAATGGAATTAAATATTTTCCCCTCAAGGATGTGCCAATCAGTTCTTGGCATTGTCAAGAATGTTTTCTTGGCACGCGATTTTGACATACTTTTTGTTTTAATAATAGAAAATGGCGGTGATATTAAGCTTATAATTAAAATTAGGAAACGTTATCGAATTGAATGAAATTCATGACACGTCTTAGCAGGACCTTCCATTATGAATTATCGTCAAACATCAATTTATTTTGGCGTTCCAAAATGGATTGTAGTGAAGACGAGCGCGGACAGTCCTTGAGTAAAAATTACATTTTAATGCCAGGCAATTTCTTATGAAATTTTCTGATTGAAGCTTGGTGGTTGGAAGCAGTGCTCGAATCGTTCATTTTGAAAAGTTCTATTTCCAGTTTCTTAAAAAAAAGAACCATTTCCCGTTCCAATTCCTCAAAAAATAAAAAGGAACTTAAGCGTTCCTAATTACCTCAAAAAAGGAACGAAACTTTAGCGTTCCTAAATTCCTCAAAAAAAGGAACGGAACTTTTTCGTTCTGTTCCTACCCGACACTGATTGGAAGTTACTCTTGCGTTACCAGGATGGAATCGGCCGCGCCAAATTCATGGTATATTGCAGAGAAATATATTCAATCCACGCATTATTTCAGTTTTTTATCAGGAAATTTCTTTAGAAATTGTTTGACGCTGAACCGTCTCACTTTACACAAGAACAAATGGGGGTGCGCTCGTCTTCGCCGCACTCGATTTTGAAACGCCAAAATAAGTTAGTGAATCACACAAGCGCTCATATGATGCACATTGAAAAATGATGATTTTGCCCAGACGTCCAATTAATTTTTTTTTCCAATTTGGTTGACCAGAGTGACTCTGAGGGTGACCAGAGTTTTTTTTTTTTTTTTGGAAAGATGCGAGCGCGCGTGAAGCTACAGCGTATATACACTAGTGCCGTGGAAAACTATGCGCACTGGTTTGGCTGCTCGTGCTATATCACGTGCCCGCCGTTGGCGTGTGGCGTGCAACCCAGAGGCTCCGCTGCGCCGCCTAGCGTTGGGTGCCGATGGTCGACTTTTTTTTTTCCTTTTTTGGCGGTGGCACGCACGCACACACACACACACACGCAAAAGCGCGCCGCACAATTAGGGCTGCGGTTCTCCTCCAGACAAGGTGTGCGGTGAGCCGAGTTAGAACCGAGCGCCGAGCCGTGTGTGGAGTAACACAACCCCAACCCCACCCATCCCCTACCCCTTCTCTCCCAACGCGTGTGTGCCGGTTTTCCGTACTCGTGGTGCCGGTTTAGGTCTCGTTGGTGTGGTGCTTCCACACCCGTGCTTACCTGGATAGTAGAGTGACGACATGACGGTGACGTCACCACACGCACGTGCGTGGCTCCACCTATCCTACTTTTCCTTCTTTTTTGTCGTTGGGAGAGGTTTTGTGTGGGTGGTAGTGGTGGTGGTAGTTTATCAGCCGCGTGCGAGCTCGCCTAGAGACAGAGCAATAACACGAGGGCAAGTTTCAATCAGCGCGACTCTCTTAATTAGAGACGGATTTCGAAGCACGAAGCATTTTGTTGGGTGGTGGTGGGTGGTGTATCATGAGTAGGTGGTCTTTTGGCGTCGGGTGGTGTAGCTCGTAGGCGGTTTCACGAGGTGGTGGGCTTTTGGCGGGTGGTGTATCACGTGGTGGGTGGTATCACGTGTTTGTTGAGGTTAAATTGGCCGTCGCTGTGCACGTGCAACAATCCGTCGTCGTCGTGGTGGTGGTGGCACGTGCCCGCACATACACACATAGACGCACGCGCGCGCGCACGTGAAAAAGGAAAGGGAGAGGGAAAAAAAGGGAAAAGAACGGAGAGAAACAAAAGCGACGTCGTGTGTTCACCAATTAGAAATGAGCCGACGACGACTGGCTGTGTTGTTCATTTGTTGCTCGTTTCATTTTTTTTCTTCTTTCCGGCGCTTCTTTTCTCTCTGGTTTGTTGTCGGATGCCTTTTTTATAATTGGCCGCAGC
The DNA here is from genome assembly GCA_033995665.1 of Melogona broelemanni. NCBI lineage: Eukaryota > Metazoa > Arthropoda > Diplopoda > Chordeumatida > Chordeumatidae > Melogona > Melogona broelemanni. The sequence goes on along the minus strand of JAUJYS010003464.1, from coordinate 7,181 downwards.
CGCCACGCCACCGCCGTAGTCGTTCCGCTAGACGGCGGGGATACGGTGGGTGGGTGGTTGGAAAGGGATGAGAGGGTGCCAACTTCTCTCCCTCCACACCTGTATCGCTCGCAGCGGAAGGAAAAGCGAATGATGCCAGCCGAGTAAAAGATGATGATCTTGCTTGTCTTTTGGTGTGTCTGTTTGTCTTTGATAGATAAATCAGAGTTCGTTTCACATCTTGCAATCGTTGTTGATTCGTGCTACGAGTTCACTGACTGATGCAATGACTGGCGTGATTATTACATTGGCACTTACACTATTTTTTTTTTAAAGTTTGGCACTTTACCCTTTTTTTAAGAGCATGACACTGCACTTGTTGCACTGCACGATACTGAAATCTACTAGTTGGAGAATACGGCTAAATGAAAGGCCATCATTCGGTCCCCTGTTGACAACAGGCACGTTGGTGATCATTGACTGGAAGAGTCATTCCCACCGTCGATGAACAGGTTTGAAATATTTAGTGTTTTGCTCTGCGCAGAGACGACATAAAGGATTGACTGTGATTATGAGTAAGAGATTGCTCTTCCAGAAAGCCTTTCCCATGGGAGAGAAAAAAGTCCGTCCGTCTTACCGGAAGTAGGACGCCGGGAGACACGCGTCTTGGGTTTCCGGTACCGCAGCACAACTCTTCTATCTGTCCACTCGCGTTTTGGTGTCGCGAGCGGAACGACAGATGACCGGGCTCGGCACGCGACGAGACTGCTCGCTCGGTCCGTCGCTCGGTTGGTCGCTCGGTCGTTGGGTTAGAGGTCCGAGCGGAAGTCCGCGCTGCAGCCACTCTCACTGGCTCGCTCTCTCGTTCAAAACACTCTCGCTTTCTCTTCTCGGCGATTGCCCGAGTGTGTACGGTGGTGGTGGGGGTGGTTGGAGGGAGGTGGTGGCGGGTGGGTGGCGTCATGCTAATGAAGCGCCCGCTCATTAGGCACGCGCGCACCACCAATGAATTACGTGCGGCGCCCACCCCATCCCCTCCACCCCTACGTGGATGACGACGTTGCTGCTGCTGCTGTTGGTTGTTGGTAGTAGGGGTCGGTCAATCTCTGGTCATCTGGGCACAACCAAGATAGGATAGGGTGGTCAATGGTCGGTAGTAGCATATATAGTGTTGATATCAGCTAAGGAATTCTGAGTGTAAGGATGACACATCCCCGTCTCAATAAATTTCCCTAGTGTCCAGGATTTGCTTTGATTTTTATTTTTTCTAAAGTATTGGAGTGAAATTTTTAAGATAAATTGGGGTGGTATCAGCTAAGGAATTCTGAGTGTAAGGATGACACATCCCCGTTCCCGTTCCGAGGTTGTGTCCTGGCGATGTTTCGTGAAAAAATGTTGAGAAAAAACTTGGCGGAACGCCGACTAGAAGCGTTGCCGTATTTTCATTCTAAATGGTCGACCATACACCACTCTACATTCATCTTATAAACGAAACGGCTCCTACACTTTTCAGATTTGAAATTTTTCATTTGGTAGTGTTTGGGCCAGCGGGTTGGCCAGCCCACCGTGTTAGTGCGTGTGTGTGAGGGTGGGAATTGACCCCCACCTTCCCCCTCCTCGCTCCCCCTTCCCCTCGACGCGCATCTCTCTGTGTGTGCTATAACGGGCAGCGACGGCAGTTCTGTGCATATTAATTAAGTCGGACACACGGTGGTGCTGGCTGGCTCCTGCTGCGTCGTTAGCCGCCGTTGTGGACGACGCCAGACCCTTCTCTCTCTCTCTCTCTCTCTCTCTCTCGCTGTCTCTCGTGTCCTAGTCGTGTCCAGCAGCTGTCGCCGGGGGGCGGACTGACTACTAAAGGGGCTGCTTGCGAATGGAGTGTGTAATTGTAAATTTTCCTGGGGTTTACCGTTGTTTTGATTTCTTCTTGAAGACTACATTTTGTAACTGTATAAAGATCTGCTTCACGAATGATGTTAAGGGATATGCCTATGACCTTACATAGTAGATTTATGTACAACTAGTGTAAAGGGACCAGTTGGGAGCTAACTCAAATAGGCCCTGTCTTTCCCTGACTTAAGATCAATAATTTCCCTCACTTTTTTAAAAAGTCCAATTGGAGTCGGCATAGTCACTTAACTCAACTAGTGCATTAAGCACAATTATTTTGTAAATTCTGTAACAAACGCAATTGTAAAATGCAATATGTAATATTAAAAAAAAAAAAAAAATGTAACACCTATTTGAAGAGAAAGAGCGCGCGCAGATTCTCGATTTTTTTAATGTAACGCCACTAGATAGGAAAGGAGCGATTTTTTTACTATGGTGTTTGGAAATTAATAACAACTTGACGGGAGGGGGGGAGGCTCAGGCGGGAATACCCAAACCTCCAGGCCGGGTTAGTCCGCCCCTGGCTGTCGTCCAGTGGCGCCAGCACCGACGTGAGTCGAAGGGTGGGTGGGTGGTATGAGGGAAAAGGGTTAGAGAAGAAGAGTAGGAGGGGTCGGCGTGCTCCAGCCGTGTTATTAGTCGCCGCCTTATTTATTGCCACAGTACGTGTCGTTAGCAGGGGTTGGCTCGCATTGCGCGCTTAACATACAGGGGGGTGGACAAAATAATGGAAACAAATATGTTTGTGCACCTTATACCAACTGTTTCCATTAGTTTGTCCAACCCCCGTGCATACATGTACATTGATTGGACAAAATAATAGAAACATATGTGTTTGTGCACCTTATAGAGAGCTGTTTCAATTATTATGTCTAACCCGTACATTGATTGGTTCCATGCTTCCAACCAACATATACAGGGGTTGGACAAATTAATGGAAATAACTATAAGGTGCAAAAACAGATCTGTTTCCATTATTTTGTCTAACGCAGGGCTCGGTGCGCGCACGTGGGCGGAAAAACACGTGCGCGCGAAGCGAGGCAGCCAGCCAGTCACAGCCACGTGCTGCCCCTTGCAAAGTGTTAGTGCCGCAATGATCGCAGCTAATACGTGTGTAGAGACGCTGGCGATTCTAAATATGTAGTCCACTGATCTATGACGCTATTAGTGCGCGAGCGGCTCTATAATTACTGACCATTACGCAACTGCTGGTGCTGGTAGTGCTGCAAGTGGAAAAAGGAGAAGGGAGGGTGGGTGGTGATAGGTGCTGCTACTGCTGCAGTACTGCAGTGTTGGGTTCGTTCCTTTTGAAAAGGAACCAGTTCCAGTTCACGTTCCTCTGATGAATAAAGGAAACAGTTCCAGTTCCAGTTCCTACATAAATTAAAAGAGAACTTTTAACTTTTCCGTATCTTTTCAAAAGGAACCTGGAACTTTTCCGTTCCTTTGATTAAAAAATATTTATGAAACGATGTGGAGTGGGGTAGTACAGATGTATTCACATTTTTTTCGTTTATGTTCATGATGTCAAATAGACATTTGCGAGGCCGGTTTATGTATGCAGATTTGCGGACATAGATCAAAATATTTAGCAATTTTTGTTTGATGCAGTAAAGTTGTTCCGCTCCAACTCTATTCCGCTTATTCTAACTCTTGTATGCCAACTTCTGATACGACAATCTGCGAATTGCCTGCCTGCAATGTCGTTCTTTTACCCGGTTATGGTGTCCAGTCAGAATTCTTAATATTTTTATTTTATTCTAACCCAAGGATGTTTTACATGTTAAACTGGTGCAACTGATCTCTTGTTAAGCTATAACATTCCTTGGATCGGCAAAGTCCAAAGTCAAAAATGGAAGGCTGATCTCGTACTCATTTTACATTATGGATTGCGCTAGGGATATATTATATCAATATGCAATTGGGATTTGAGATTATTGTCGCTGCGTTGCGCTGCTGTCTAAGCTGACGTAGCATGTTCTGGATAACTGGACCACGGGGAATAGTCGCATATCCTGTTGGGGTGAAAGGGGACACGTGCTTTGACAAGTTAGATTGTTTGTTGGATGTGAGAAGCGCCATTGTCTCGCGTCCGTCTTGCGTCGTCTTGATCCATTAAAGGATCAAGATAGCTCGAAGAGGCCGGACAACTTTTATCCCCTTCCAAAAAAAAAACAAAAAAAAATTGACTATGGCTATTTTAAAAGTAAAATAGGATTGAGTTAAAAATTTAAGACATTTTTTTTTTTTTTTTTAAAGTCACCGTAGCGCCTAGTGCACCACAGGACTGGGTATTTTAAGTGTAGCTGCCTATATGTGTATGTTGAATGTAAAAAATGATTTTGGTGTGTGTACACGCCGAGACAGATGTATAATTAAATGAAAAATACTGATTACAATAAATAAAATCAGTAAAATAAAGTCCGATAGTTAAGACACTATTAATTCGTCAGGTACAAAGGAAACAAATATGGTTGATTATTCTTGTAACTGTTTCTTCTGTAACTGACTGATTGGAAGTGTCTTAGCTATCGGACTTTATTTTACTGATTTTATTAATTTCAATCAGTATTTTTGATTTATATGTTAGAATTTGGAGTCAATTCCTCTCATTTCCTAGTATAAGAACGAATAGATCGATTGAAGAAAGAATTTTCCAATATTTCCTAACGATATCTCTTATTATCCAGACATCAAAAGTCTGATCTTCCCCCGGTTGTCCAATTTGCATAGAGCGGATTTTGTGTTGAGCGTATCCCCAAAACTCGCGATTGTCCCCATTCAGTTTAACATCCATTTTTTTTCCTTAAATGGACCCAAGGGTTCACCTCAGCCGAGCTCAAGTTTTATCCTGACTGAATTTGAGGTTGGAGGACAAATTCTTGAGGGTGGAGAGCTGTTTGAGTGAAAAGAATTGAGCGAGAACACACACGTAGAAAGTACAAGCGTACAAGAGTGTAAGAAGCATAAATTGTTTTTTTATTTTTCGCCTAAATATTTGGCTGGCGTTCTCTACAACATTGTTAAATATTTTCAATCGCCCAAGTTGAAATAGTAAATGTCCATTTTTCTAATTACGCTACCGGTACATGAAATTGATTTCCAATGAATGCTCTACAAATGTTGCATCCCATTTCTTACTGAATAGCCAGAGTGTAGCATTCCGTAAAGTGCATTAGCGTAACGTTTTGTACGATCCGTCTAGCTGTTGGTATGGCAACAGACTCCGGTGCGGGTGGTACAGGGTTCGATTTTTGTCGCAGGCTCTCGTTTATTCAGTAATCAGGGGGTACTGGTGAAATGGTACACCTCATATATCGCCATAGTGACACGAGAGCTAAAATATCTGCTGCAGTCATATTCACTACAGTGAGGGGAATTTACCCACTAAGTAAATTCCGGAAATATTGTTACTGTGCGATGATACGCAATGTTAGTTGATTTTTGGAGGGTTATTTAGTGGTCTTAAAAATAGTGAAAACTTTTATTGGTTGTTTTTGTGATCCACTGCAATATGGTTTCAACTTGGCTTGCTGAACGCGATCTGGACGATATTATCCACACTAGGGGGCGTTCGAACCAGGATGACTCGTGATTTTTAAAAATGGTCAAAAGGAAGGGGGGTAGTGAAAAGATTGAGAGGGGTAGAGGGTAGTGAGTAGGGGTATACATGTACCTACATAGAAGGAATGTGTTGTATATTGAGATATATTGGCCATGGAGTTAGAGTTGACTAGAAGAGGGAGACGTGATGCAGCATTGTCACGGTGTCCGTATTCATGAGCGAGCTTATTCATACTGAGTATTTGCGTTCTGTTTGTCACGGATAATGGTTAGCCAGTCGTGGAGAGGGTACAATGGACGAAGGTAGCCCGGGACTAAGAAGAGGATGAGGATGGGGGATGCTTCGGGGGCAAACTCCAGTGTTTCCCAAACTTAGTAGAACTTAGTAAACTTGGTAAACTTAGTGGTATAGGAAATCTCTGATAAATGTTATTTCAATATATGTGCATTATACGGAAGAATCAATCTAGCTGATTAACCCTAATGATAACGCTTCATTGGAATAGCTGATTGGACATTTCCTGATCAAAATTCAAATTTTCATCGACTTTTTTTAGTTCAAATTGCAAAGCGCGCGCAGTGCCGTTATTTTTTTTAAATGTAACACATAAATAAGAAAAGAACGGACGCAGTGCCGCGATAAAAACAAATAATTAGCATGTCAAGGGAAGAAAGAGCGCGGGCAGCGCAAATTTTTTTAGAAATTGTAAACAAAACTTTTACAAAAAATAAAAGTGTCCACAAAACAAAAATAAAAACAATTTTCCTGATCAAAGAGACCCTGATCAGAGAGAAACAGCCGCGGAGCCCCTAGGAGCACAGTTTTGGAAACGTGGGGGTAGTGGTACAGGGTAAAAATGTGGGAAAGTAAAAATATGGGGGTAAGAAGGCTGATCGTTGGTGCACTGTTGGACCCATGTCGAGTCCGCTGAATATTAATCGGCCGGACGGCCGGATTGCCGTTTGTAGTGGTTGACAGTGAGGTGATGGCAGTGGTGGTGGTGCAGGGAGTAACCGGCAACGAGGATCCCTCAAGGCATTGTGGGGCCACACAAATGGTGGGTCCTGTAGTGTGGTAACCCGCCGTGGAGAGGCGAGGTGAGTGAACAGAGTCCTGCGTCTAACCGAGACAACTCCACATGGCGTGCTCCCCAGGCCACCACCACATTCCCCCACCACCCCCACTCTCACCCCCTCCTCTCCTGTCCCTTTCCCCCTTACCTACGTTTTTCTCCATGATATTTCCATATTGTCGATCTCTACTCGTTACGATTCATGCGCAGTGTTTGGTAGGAACGGAACGGAAAAGTTCCGTTCTTAGCAACTGGTTTGTTTTTTTCAGGAACTAAGGAACACCTAGCTTCCTTTTAGTTTTTAAGGATTTTTTTTTTAATAACTGGAACGAGGGTCACTTTTCTGGGTGAAGGGTTCCTTTTACCATACATAACCTTCATTTTTCTAGGAGTACAATTTTCCATGGTGTGTCGTCAGCAGGATAATTTTGCAGCATCAAACCTAAATTGTTAGCTTTTGATTTGTTGAAAGATTTCGGTCTGTGATCGCAAATCTGAATTTATCCTGTAGATTAAATTATTTTTTAATCGAAGGAACGGAATAGGGACAGTAAAGTTCTAGGTTTCTTTTGAAATAAAACTTAGGAACGCCTAGATTCCTTTTAATTTCTGTAGGAACTGGAACGGGAACAGGTTCCCTTTTTTCATGGGAGGAACGGGATCTGGAACTGGTTC
>JAUJYS010003463.1:0-13062 GCA_033995665.1 Melogona broelemanni | reverse complement strand
TGGTCTTCCGCTTTCTGCACGACTTTCATCGTGTCTGAATCAATTATAGGTTATTATTTCTCAAGTAAGTGTTTTAAAAATCGCCAAATACAATAATTTTTTTTGTTTCCCGAAAAACATTTCACCATTAGGTCGTTTTACTGAATGCACGATGTCAAACTCGATTCCAATGGTGACGACGTAATACAGCGCCCAAATGAACAGAAAAATTTTGAGAAGCATTTTTGCGCGAAAAATTTGAATAAGGTGTTGATCAACACCCATGCCAAGTTTCATGATAAGAGGTTAACTTTTCGAGACGATTTGATAAGATGATATATTGGCGCCAATTTTTTTTGGCCCTATAAACAAGTTTACTCTTTTATTCCAACTCGTAATTAGTAAAATATGTAATTGATTCTGCACCTGCTGCTGAGAGAAGGCCCGTGGACACATATGGCACTGGTATGGCTTCTCTCCTGTATGCACGCTCATGTGCGAATTCAGATTGCTCTGCAATTTAGAGGCGTGCCCGCAGACGTGACAGACGAACGGCTTTTCGGGTGTGTTGTCTTTGGCGTGATTGGACCGCTGGTGGAGCAGCCACGACCACCTCGTCTTGAATCTCGCCTCGCAGTGCTCGCACTGGTGCGGCTTAGCCTCGCTGTGGCTATCCATGTGACGACGCAGCCGGGGGCGTGTGAACGTGCGGAAACCGCATAGCTCGCACACCAGGTTCGGCTCCTCGGCGCGGTGAGTGACCCGCCGGTGGACCATCAGGGTGGCCCTGTCTTTCTTACACTTCCCGCATTCGTCGCAATGGAACAGTTTGGAGCCAGGGTGGTCCGAGTGGATGTGTTTGTCCAGGCTGGTCCGGCTGGGGAAGCGCTGGTCGCAGTCTGGGTGCGGGCAGTCCTGCGGTTGGGGCTGGAACAAGTTCTTGGTCAGGCCGGAACGAACGCCGTGCTCTTTGAGGCAGTGCTGGCGGAATTCCTGGCGGTCGCGGGTGGCGAATTCGCAGCGGGGGCAGTTTAAAAACTTGTGGGTGAGCTGGTGGGCGATGAGGGTGACCTCGTCGGAGAAATTCCGGGGACAGAAGTCGCAGGGTCGGAGGGTGCCGTCCGGACCGTGGCGGGTGAGGTGACGGCGGTAGCGATGCGTTCCACGGCACCGGAAGGGGCAGTGGGGGCACTGGCCGTCATTGCAGGTGTGGTGGCGAAGGTGGTGTTCCAGGACGAACTGAACGCCGCAGTGCCGGCAGGGGAAAGTGGGCAGTTCCTGATTGTGAAGGGTTATGTGGTGGGTGAGGAGGGTAGGTTTGACGGTCTTGAAATCGCAGTGCGGGCACTGCTGGAAGGTCGGGGTAACCAGCTTGCGTTTGGCCTCGCGGCGCCGACGATCGAACTCCTTCTGCTTCAGGCGGGCTTGTTCTCGGTGCAGGTCAGCGTGTGCCTGCCGGAAATGGGCACGGAGGTTCGGGTGGTAGTCAGTTTGGAAGGGACAGTGCTGGCACTGGTGGTCAGAGTCGTTGGTTCGATTGTTGACCGCCGGAAAGTAGTCTGAGTCATTTTCATCGGACGACTTAGCTGGACTATCGGCTGGCGTGGCGTTGGTGGGCACGGTCTCGCTGGACGCGATGTCGGTCGGGGAGACAGGGTTGCGGGTAAGTCTGGATCGGCCAGATAACTTGTGCGATCGCGGGTTGACGGTGGCTAGATCGGGGTTGGATGTGGGTGTTCCGACGATGCCAGTCTTTAGGTAGGTCCGGAAGCTGAATTTGATGGAAGGCTGGTCGGCAGTTGGCGGTTTTTGCCGTTTCTGTTTTCTAATCCGGTTGGGCTGGACCGGACAAGCCGATGGAACGGACACCGCCTGGTTGACCAGTTCCGGTGTCACTATGGTCGGCTCCATTGATTCGTCCGACTCGCTTTTGACACCTGAAACGGCATCATCGTTTCCATCATCTTGAGAATCGTCTGAATATTGCTGGCCAATCGCATCGGTCGCATCGGTTGGCACCTCGTTCGCGCAACTAATGACATTGGTGATTACTATCTTGGTTGACTGGTCGATTTCTGACCTAGTCATGTCGACGGCGTTCACCAGCAGACCAAATTTTAGGCTCTTGGCTAGAAACCCCAATTTGTCTAGTTGATTGCGACGGACGGTGACGGTACCGTTGTACATGAACTCGATCAGGGCGTCCATCGGGTCATCGCAGATGCCTCGCTGGTTGTGTTCGGAGATGGCAACGACGGGTTGCAACGACAGGAATATGTCGGTGATGATCTTGTGTGCGTGGATAGAGCGCTGGCCCACCTTGAACGTTAGGTCGGTGAGGTTTCGGCCCACGAAGGCCTTCCACAGGCCGTCCACTAGCATGGTCCGGTGATGTTCGGAACTGACCACAGCGTTGGGCGAATTGCCGTCCTCGCCCATGATTTTGATACGTTTACAATCGCTTAAAAACTGTCACGCTCCGATTATTGGTTCTGTCTTGCAGCCAAACCTATCTCGATTGTTACCGTTTATCTGTTTTGCCGCACAAATGTTGTTAAATTTGTATAACTTCCGCAGATCATCCACCATTTTGCAAAATCTAGCTAGATAGGGATTTCCCCCTTTCTAATTGTTTTTCAAAATGTTTGAAAAACGGGAGCGTTAAATATCTCTCAGGTGAGAGAAATATGCGCGATTGTCGATTAACGTTAATGCATTAAAATGCTCGACGCGACCATTATGGAAAACCTTCGACATGTTCAAATATGCAGCGCCCTCTTTCGTAATTCCGCAGAAGCTTTTTACTTCCGTACGGCCTTTAAACAGTCACATTCCCTTCCTGCATCAACCGTACAGGCTGGATAATCACATGACAGACGCGCCCATACCTAAATTGCAGATGGTTATCTAGTTTGTTCCGAATTTTGGCGGCTATTATGAAAATGATAAATACAGTAAGTCAGGCATTATAATATCTCATAAATAAATTTGTAATAAATAATTTTGTAAAACAATGTTGTGCTATTTTTTTATTTTATTCGGTGTGGTTTTGATTTTTGAATAACGGTTCATAATCCCCAAATAACGGTTCCCCTAGATAATTCACCCAGATGTAATGATGTGGGGCAGATGTAATCTCCCACTTACTTACGATGTTGATGTATTGCCGAAACCTATCGATAGTACGTCCTTTCGCCCTGCTTAGATAAATGACTTCCTGGAGACTTTCGCCCCAAAATTCATTCTTGTTCCGGTCTTCTGAGAGACACTACGTTCCTCCCGGAGTTGAGTCAAAAGTTGTAACCTTTATGTATTTATACTCTGTCGTGAATAAACCTAACAAACGTTACCAAGTCGCCGAAATCCATTATTTGCCGTCTTTAGATGAAACAAAAGGCAGCAGATACATGGTCGGTGCACATTTATTCTCACTTTTAGGCCGACCAAGATTTAAAGCGGCTACATTTGGCCCAGATGATAGGGATTTTAAACTTTAATACAAGTATTTTGGTTCGACAGGCATGAAATGAAATAAAAAGCCTGTGGCGAGTGAGATGGTGTATAACACAATGCTGCCAAAAAATCCCGCAACCCCGATAAAATGATGGCTAGACATGCATGCATATAGCGCTTATTTACAGCATATAAATAATATACACGGTGGCGCTATCAAATGTACAAATAAAATATATATATATTTATATAATAAACCCCGAGAAATAATGCGAGGTGGGGGAATAATTGGTGTTTTATCCGGTCCTGGTCCTATCAAAATTGCTTTTCCGTCGACAAAAAATTAAAACTGCACCGGTTGTATTTCTAACGAGCTTACTTCTATTGGGGGTGAGGGACAGATCAGACCAGTTATTATGTTGGAAATACACCGAGGGACAATAATATTACATATATATTTTGGAATCCACACGGACGTTCGTTTTTATCGTTTCGGCGCAAGGCGTTGGATCTCTTCCCCTGTTGTTTTTATCACAGTCAGAAAAAAATAAATTAAAAGTGTTCCTCGATGTAGGCGGAGAGCAAGACAGGCGGTGGGCAGAAGGTCTCCCGGCCCTTGTGGTTCTTCACGCGGGTCAGACGTTCCCCGCCGGCATTGTAGCCTGGATAATTACAAAAAAATCCTGTATTTAAAAAATCATCCAAGCAGAAACGTTAATCACGATCAAACTCGCGATCTAAAATTTGGACTAATAATTTTTCTAGCGGATTACGCTAGGAAGACGGATTACGCTAGAAAGAAAGAAGCTATGAAGAAAAGACTTCGTAGCCGAAAGATCGTGTCTACTGTACCTGACACTGGGCACTGGTGTCACCCCTCATAGCCGAGACCTCGACTAAGGCTAAGGGGTAACTAATTTTCCCTGAGCTCCCTGTCTAGAGCTGAGGTGAAGGCAGCCTGGCTATACCGGCTACCATTCCCTATCCTATCCCTAGAAGTGTCAAACATATTAGACTTTATTTCACGGATTTCTAATTTATTTTATTTCCATCAGCTAAGCCGAAAGATCATGTTTTCTGCTCTCTGTACCTGTTTTCTCAACTTGACGGATTTCAAGTTTAACAATCGTACTTTATTTTTACTGATTTTTAATTCATTTTACAGATGTCTAATTTATTTTACTGATTCCTAATTTATTTTATTTAATCTGTTGATTTAAATTTTGATGTGGTCAATTCTAGAAAAACAGATTGAAACGCGTCGAGAAAACTTACTGTGGGAAATGAGATCCAAATATTGGCAGAGTCCGTGAAGGAGCAATCGATCGTGGCTGCTGGGAAGCTTGGATATGTACACCTCCCGCGGCCACTTGGTAAAAAAGTCGGTCACCTGAGATTCGATTTGAGGTAGCGTTCCCTGAAAATGAAACAAACGGCAACAGTCATGATGAAGTATTTCTTCAAAGAGTATCGACCGGGAACGCAACGTGATAGTAGAGAAAGTGGAGTGACCGACGTACCATTGAAAACCGATTTCTCTTCAACAAGGCACGAATTCGGCTGCTAATCTTGCGAAAGCAATCATCTGGGCTGTGGACCGGACAGTCTGGGAAAGAGAACCAGCGAGAGGCGTTGAAGGAAAATTCGAGATACAATACAAATCGGTTGAAAATTCGCGACAAATTATTTAAAAAAAATTGACACTTGACGATACCAAGATGCAGGGTTGATACTAAAACCGTCGAATCAGTGTTAAGTACCATCCTTTTCTGAAGGAACTCGTTTCCGTTCCTCATTCCTCAATAAAGAGAGGATCGATGACGTTCCTCCAAAAAAGGAACGAAACGAAGACATCCCTCATTGATTCGATTTAAAAATAAAACAAAAATTGAGTTTCGTGCGGCAGTCATTAAATTTTTTAACGCAATTTTCGAGTAAATTTAATGATGCTTAACCGTCACCATATTTCCAGACAAAGTCATTGTGAATTTCAAAAGGTATATAAATTTCAAAAGATATCGAGCGTGTCGCCATTTTCATTTGTATCTAATGGAACGTAATAAATCCTTGGAGGTCATTTAAAAGGAGCGAGGATATCCCAACGTTCCTCAGAAAAGGAACGAATTCCTTGGAACCAGACGTTCCTTTGAAGGCAAACAGACGAGCCAACCACCAGACAAACATACCACAAAATTAAAAGCTTTACCAACCCTGTTTCTTTTTGGCCCCAGCGGAAGTCTCCTTGACCGCAGGAAGTTGGCCAGCACCCTTCTGAACACCCAGCACGTAGCGCGGCCGACTCTGGCCGACCAGAATACAGTGCTGGTCGTCCTCTGAGCAATTGATGAAGTCCTGCCACAACTGAAACAAAATCGTATCGAGAATTGGCTGAAAAAAATGCTCAACGTTCAATCTGGACAGTATTGCTTCGTATAGCTGAATTACTTCGTCACGATGCCTACCTTCATGTTATCTGGCTTCTCCAGCAACTTGGCAAACGCGGAGATCCCGTTGGGAACAAAGTCGTAGATCGTCACTTCCTCGAAGTCGTCGGGGCTCAGGCCAACGAAACTCATCAATTCCATTGCTACCGTGCAAGAAAAAAGGAAGTATAGAAAAAATGCATAGCTTTACATTTTACATTTTACAGAAAAAAAGAAACGACTCAAGTTCGCAAGAAGGCAAAAAAAATCATCACCAATTGAGTTTTTCAATTTTCATCTTAATTGGCACACCATTTTTGGAACAATAAATAGCGGCTCCACAAAACAATTTTTTTTAATAAAAACATTAATCACGGCTATAATCTTTCTAAGCATTGTTCTACATTTAAAGTAGAGTAAAGATATATTTTTTTTAACTAAATAACCTTTTCGAAACAATAAACAACATGCAGTTAAATGCAGAGCAACTGAAACGTTTTCGGGAATTTCAATTTCTGCTTAAAATTAACAGCAAAGACTGTCGAGTTAAACGTCCAGATCATCAATCGTAATTGGAAATAAAACACCAGATTTTATTTCTTACAAGTGGCGAAAATTGACTTAAATTGACTTTTGTTCGAAATATGAGATGCAACAATGCAAGTGATTTTTTTCTTTGAACTTTTGAGATTGTGGAAGACGATTTTCTTTAGGTGGATTAGTTGGTTTCTAACCGTTGTTGTTGCGGCGATGCTTCTTGGATCCCATGTGCTTGGAGTTAAAGGTAAAATTCATCGGCCTCACCGGGTTCTGGGCGCGGATTCGACGGCTGGCCCGGCGTGCTTCCCGGGCGCGCAGATGGTTGATCAGGTTTTGGTCCTCTTCTTCGTCATGCTGAGGAATCACCTCGGCTTCGATCACAAAACTGACAAAACAAAAAAGAAAAAACAAACCACGTTACAATAGTGTGTCAACTGTCAACAATATATTTTTAGATTCTTCGTCTTAATTTTTTTTTAATTTAAATTCTTCCGAATCTACATCGAAAATTATTAAACATCCAAGAATACACTTTGCGGAATCTTTTCAATTGTTACGAAAATACCCCAGTAAATGGCTAATATAGAACGAAATGACATCGGGTCGCGAAAATGTCATATAAGCGGTTTCCTTTCTCCACTTGTCAAGAGTGAAACTGAACTAATTTTAGAGAACCCTGACAGAACAGTCTGCCGGAAAAGTTGGCAATGGCCCAAACGAGGAAATAAAACACACCACTAAAAAAATAGCAGCGAATCAAAAGCAAAAAATAGAGAGCGTGTTATCTGCAAGACACTAATTAGCGATCAGCTGATGCCGCCGTCTTATCAGTTCACGATAATACATTGAAATAATTGAGAAAGTATAGTTCCTTTTGAGAATGAGCATATGCTAATGGCTACTGTTACCACTATAACAGCACAAACGGTTGAATTTTTAAATTTTCGAAACGTAAAGGTGTAAGGGATCCTTTCGTAGATTGCCACATTTCACTCAACCGGAACACACAAATTAAAAATAATTTTTTTTGACAAAACTTTGTATTATCAGTTCCAGATGCAACACTTGCAAATCAAGCTGCATCATTCGCAAAACTGACAATTCCGATTGCAATATTTGCGCTCAAAATTTAAAATTAATTTTGACAATTACAAATTACAATCAGTGATGACTAGTTTGTCTAGGAAAATATTAAAATAAACAGTTTGAGATATGACGAGTACAATTGAGAATTGACAGGTCTATGAAAACATAAAGATATATATGCGCGAGTCCAATTGGGTGCACTACTTAAAAAATTGAATCGAAAGAAACTTTCCCCCGTCATATCATGGAATTTGAACGTCCTGCAGCTCCCGCAACTAGCCACCCGCAGAACAGAACACAGAATCCAACTACTATACTCGTTCCATTCAATTACGCTCCAAGGGAAAAAGGTGTGTTTTTTAATAACTACACCAAGTTCCAAGATTAGTACATCTTGACCCAATCAATCTTGATCTTGACCAAGTTCTCCTTTCCCCAATTTAATTGATTGCATTTTCAATATTTTTCACTATCGTCCTTTAAGGAAAATTTAAATCATTCTTGCGGCCACTTGCGGCGGCAATCGCAAACTGTTGTCACCTGCTAAATGACGAAATTAGCGCTATCTAATGAAAAAAGTCAATCCTAGTCCCCCCCCCTTTCTGGTATTACAAGTCACACATCTGCCAGAGCTGCGTTTTGTCTAGAAATTTCCGACCATTTTTAGGGGAATAAATTATTCACTAGACCACGTAACTGGTGAACATTGCATCATTGTTGCATCTACCTTCCACCATTTCGCCCGCTCAAACCCAGACACACTCCTCCCGTTTGCAGAACGGGCTCCATTCCGTCATTCCTGTGCAATCAATCTAGGTTAAAATTTTCTTGCATGATCAATTCGTAAATGCAACCCCGTGACAAATTGCAAAGGTCGATGCGACCTTGCCGGCCGCATAGCAGATGTCAAATCGGGGGTACGAACGACTCGTAAGTCACAGTATTTGCAAAATTGGCGTCCAAACATAAATAATCGATCATGACGCTTCCTAGACCGCCATGACAGAGATGCCGAGCCAGCACATAGGATAGGAAACACTTACTTGTCATCCAGATCTTCGATCAAGCTGGCGAATGGATTCGATCCATTGGAAATGACACCCATGATTGCAGGTTCTCCTCTTGTCAATTGCCAAATTTATTTTGTAACTGTAAGACTGTCAAAAATCGCGAACACTTAAAATGCATAAAAATGGGGATTGCGCTACGACAAGTTGCCCTACGACTCCGACAAGGTGATAATACCCAAGTCGAACTCCAAGCACACCGAAAGCTAGCGCGCTGGAATTAGGTCGCGTCAAACGTTTAAAAGTATTCGCCCATTCACTCGTAAATAAAAGCAAATGCAATCTCGAAAAACAGACTCGCCCAAGCTGAAGCATGCTAGAGGGTGCCATGGTAGCGATGGTCGATAGCATCAAGTATCGGAGGTGTCGAAAGTTGCTAGCGCCATCTAGTGTACATTACGTGATTACATGAGGTAGTTCACACGGGTTAACTGATCGGAACAGAAACGGGGCGCATCTTTCATCTATTGTCACTATCGGAGCACTAGGATAAAGGCAATATTTTATGGAGATCTGAAATGAAGACGCTCTTTTGTCGAATACTGATGGAAGCTTTTCCAGGATCGTTCGTTGTCAAGAACCAATTTTATCGGGGAGTGACAGGACCCGGGTTTAACGGGTTGCCGGCTAGGATCGGCGTAAGTTGCGTTTGATTGCTCCATTTATTTGGATCGCAGACCTATTGAATGAAGAATCATTTTTGTTGGATCGCGAGTAGATCGACATGCAGTTCTAGGTACAAAAGCTCCTCCAGTTGCCGTGCTTAACGCCTGCAAAAGACCTCGGCGCAATTTTGACCACCACCATGGCTGACCACGAAGATGATGACCTGGTCACAGTAACCTGTCCGCACCACCGGGATCGGTTGATTGATGGCCTGTGGAACCGGGTGACCGCCGGCCACGGACTGGACGTGCAGTGGTACTGCGGCGGGCGATCCGTAAGCGGTCACCGTTTGGTACTGGAGATGTTCCTGTCACCGGAAGTTCTATCCGACATCGACCGATCCCTTCCCTCCGATTCCCAACTCCCTTGCGTCGACGATATCCCCCTTCAAACCGTCTTGCATTTCCTATACACGGGCCGGATAAACCTGCCTCGGAACGAGTTGGAACAGGTGCTGACCGTGGCCCAACAGTACCGTCTCCAGTTCCTGGTGGACGCCGTCCAGGCGGCCAAGAAACTAGGGACGGACGACGAGGCCACACCGGGCGAACCGCAAACCGGAAGTAACCGGATGGCCTGCCGGCGCCGGCCACCTCCACCCGGAAGTGGCCAGGCGACAGCCAGCAGCGGCAGCGAGGACGGCAGAGGCGGGTCCGGCAACGAGGAGTGGCGGCCGGCGTCATCCGGTCCACGGAGACGGAAATCTAAGGCTGCTGTGACGCCCGTACGTAAGACGAGAAGAAGTGTCGCGATTGCCAAAGCGGACCGTGAAACCGAAATTGAGGTTGGGCCTGACGATGTTGAGGAGGCGGTGGCGGTCGCGCCATTATCGGACTGTGATGAAAGTGACACTGTCGTCGGTCCACGGCGCCGGGCGGTGCCGCAGACGGCGGACGGTGAGGCCAAGATGCACGCCTGTCCGCACTGCGAGTACAGCACGGGTAAAAGCTGGCGATACTACGGTCATCTGCGTAGCGCGCACGGCGTGAACGGCAGGGGCGAGCCGGCCGAGCGGCGGGAGCATCCCTGCGACGAGTGCGATTTCGTGGCCAAGTCCAAGTGCGAGCTCAGGTACGACCAGGAAAAACTGGTGGGGTTGTGTAAAGTCGTTTTAGTCTGAAGACGCATTCGAAAGTTGTTGTCATGAGTTGAAGTTTTTGTCTACGTCAGGTACCACGTCGTTGCCAAACACTCGCCGGAGGGTAAACCGTTCAAATGCGGCGAGTGCGGCATCGGGTTCGGCCGGAAGGCGGATATGAAAAAGCACGTGCAGGTGTCGCATTTGGGTATCAGGTGAGATGTCCCCAATTTGTTTTTAATGCACGTGATTTTGATGCTTCTATGACGATTTGAAATACTTAAATTGTTGCAAATTCAACTTAAATGAATAATTATTCATTTAAGTTGAATTTGCAACAATTTAAGTATTTAAAAAAAAATTAATGAATTATTTTGTCCAAATTTAATTTTTAAAATTTTTTAATCTAATAATAATTTATTTACGCTCATATATTTTCATCACTGGTTTTACTAGTTTTTTAATAAAACGACGCGCGACTGATGGCGGTAACTAGTGGACAGACACCACAGTAGTGACAGCATAATCCAAATATTTTTATATATTTATTTTACCACTTTTGTGTGTATTATTTAGTGACTTTTATATAATCCAAATAGTTTGATCCATAATAATGATCAATCTTGATCCGTTTCAGGGCTCACCTGTGTGAGCACTGCGGTCATCGGGCCGTTAGCAAGACCAAGCTGATGCATCACTACAGAGTGCATACAGGTGCGTTACCAGTTATCCCATCTGCGTTGTTTACGCCACCAACTTGAAGAAAATAATTTAATAAAAAATAAATTCAAAGAGAGCCAAGGAAAATGTCGATTTTGGTAGGCGAGGTCCAGGGAAAATGTTGATTTCGGTCAGAAAAAAATGTTCAGTTTTCAGTATGAA
Source organism: Melogona broelemanni (assembly GCA_033995665.1). Classification (NCBI taxonomy): domain Eukaryota; kingdom Metazoa; phylum Arthropoda; class Diplopoda; order Chordeumatida; family Chordeumatidae; genus Melogona; species Melogona broelemanni. The sequence goes on along the minus strand of JAUJYS010003463.1, from coordinate 1,888 downwards.
CCCTGTGGTAGAGTAAATGTTACTGTAACGATTGCAGGCGAGAAGCCCTATCGCTGCGAGCAGTGCGACAAGGCCTACGCCGACCGCACCACCTACCGCCGTCACCTGCAGGCCCACAAGCCGGACCGCGCCTTCATCTGCCACGAGTGCGGACGCGCATTCGGCCGTCAGGACAACCTGAACACTCACCTGAAGAAGGGCCATCAGAAGAGCCACCGCCAATTCAGCTGCCGTCTCTGCTCCTACACGTCCGGTATCAAGCGCGACTTGAGCCAGCATCTGCTGCGGGAGCACACGGACATCAAGCCCTATGCCTGCAGCGCTTGTGACTTCCGCACAGGTAGCAAACTCGCTTGTTGTAAATAGGAACTTGCGTAGAAGACACTGTTGAATTTTTAATCGATCTATCGGCGACGGATGGTGGGTCGATATTCGTCTGAGCTGTTCAAACTGAGTGATACATTCAGATTTCACTCTGGTGGCACATATCCTGCAACAGTAATTGAATTAAATGAGATGAAACGAGTGAAACACGCCAAATCGTGAGAATAATCAATTGTTCTAACTAAAATAATTAATTGTACGTCCGATCTGGCCGAGTGGTGAGCGTGCTCGCTCGCCGACCAGGGATCTGGCTTTGATTCCCGGTGTGGTTGATCGTTGGATTGGCACGTAGTACTGAGTGGGGAAAGGCAATGGCAAACCACCTCTGTATTCTGCCAAGAAAACTCAAGTGTCGGGGATCGAGTGTCGTGGTCAGGAGACCACGCGAGGGTCACAAAACATGTGTCCCTCGCGTGATATGGTGGGGAAAAAATTAATATTTAACTAAAATAATTAGTATCCAATTGAAATAATTAATATCTAACTGAAATAAAAAATTAAGGCAATTTAATCTGTCAGTTAATTAAAATAAGACAAGAGTACAAAACATTAAAACTTTTGTTAAGCTACCGCTAATGTATTTTAATTAAGTATACAGATATTAGGCATACTCTGTATTTTTTAATTGCAAAACTGCAAAAGAGACTGATCAACTATTAAACTAGTTAGTGTTTTTTTATTTAAAATGTTTAATAATTAACAAAAATCGCCGCTTTAATTCGAAATTAACAATTATAAATCTTAACGGATTATTTTTTTTACCTTTCTCTCAAAAAAAGGAACAGCGCAAAACCTCGACCGTCACCGCCGCATGCACACCAAAGAGAAACCCTTCGTCTGCAAAATGTGCCCGGCGTCGTACGGCGACCGCACCACTTTCCGCCGTCACGTCCAGCGTCACCTGTCGGATGACAAGCCGCACGTCTGTCCCATCTGCAGCCACGCCTTCAGCGTGCGCTACAGCCTCAACGCCCACCTCAAGAACGTTCACAAACACGTGCAGGCCTCGGCGGTTATCGCCGAGGCGGTCTGTCACATGGAAGTGGACGTGGCCAGCTTGGTGCAGGAGCTGGACGGCGAGCAATAGTAGTGCGAAGATGGCGCCGTCCTACTAGCTCAACGTCGGCGAAATCAAGTCATAATCTTTCAAGTTTTTTCTAATTGTTATGTGTAATGTTTTTATGGACACCCGTTTGTAGGTAATAAACGAGCTTTTCGTTAGATAAAGTATCGATCGTTTGGGTGATCGATTGTTTTTGCCGAATACTGTGGTGAATTAACCACGGGAGTTTCTGTACCACTCGTGTTGCTATGGCAAAATACGAGGTTTTTTTCCCCAGAAATACCCCGGGATCGAATGAACTGGGGTTCGATTTTCAGCGTGGGCTCTCGTTTGCAGAATATTCTGTATTAGATTAAGGGATTTTTTTTTTTTTTTTTTTTTAAGTCACTGTAGCGCCTAGTGCACCACAGGACTACTGCACCCTCGTGTCTCTATGGAGAT
>JAUJYS010003462.1:0-13063 GCA_033995665.1 Melogona broelemanni | reverse complement strand
AGTACTACGAGCCAATCCAACGATCGGCTGCACTGGGAATCGAACCCAGATCCGCTGGTTGGCGAGCGAGCACGCTTCCTCTCGGCCACAGCGGACGGACGGACGGACAATGAACAAATATTTGTTTCATTAACCAATAAAATCATTGCGACACGGTAAATCTTTTAACAAATGTAATATTATGTTGGTTGCTTAAAAAACTAAAAAAATATGAATGGTGCTTACCAGATTTAAATATCTTGGTGGCCCCGCGGGCCGCAACAACGCACGGCAATCCATATTCCCTTGCTACAACCGCACCTGTTAAAAACATCACCCAATCCCACCAACGAAATAAAGAGTTATAACCACAAACAATGCAGACAATTCAGTCATGAAAAAAATCTCCAACAAATTGTTTGGAATAATGGCTTAATTAGTTTACCATGAGAGACGAGCCCTCCCATTTCGGTGACCACCCCCGCCAACATGGGGAAATAGGGTGACCAACCAATGTCCGTGATGTATGTGATCAAAATGTCACCGGGCTATAAAAAAACACACACAAGCAACATTTGTTTACTGAATTTACTTTGTTCTACTGAAGCTTCTCTATAAGCAAACATTTTCACCTATATGAGAACATTGAATCCCATTTTCCTCTTACCTTTATTTCATTGACTTGGTCAAAAGAGAGAATAACCCTAGCAGGACCTTTGGCTACTCCCTGGGACACCGGATACGCTAGAAGAATAAGTTACAAAATAAGAAAATTGATTTTTGTAAGATTCCGAACGTTGTTTAATTTTTTTTTTATTGTAACTAGCTGTTTTTGGGCGTCTTGGAAATTTCAATCAATGGGAATACCTATTTCTTGGAGGCGAATACATTACCTTTTAGCTTAGTACCAGATACGACGACATCTACGGAATCGTTATTGTCTTCCTCCTCGTCCTTAAAATCCCCCGGGAAAAATATATTTAATTAATTAATCGACTTAGAATCTCGTACTTAGCGGATCAAGTAACTTAAAACGTGATTTATAGCGACTTTTGTAAAGCTTAGATAGTGATTTATGGCGAGTTTTGTAAAACTTCGAAGTTGATTGATGTTGACTTTAGGAGAACGCGGAATTGCACATGGTAGCACTGCTGCTTACTGCTTTGGGATCTCCTTTGATGAACTCCGGAAAATGGAGAGAATTTTGTTTAGGAATCAGCTTTCGTCGTTGTACTGCCCTGTTAATAAAATTGAGCGAAGCGTATTGATTAAAAAAGCAAAATAAATAACAAAATTTATTTAATAGAAAATAATCGAATTATTAAATGTGACTAAGAATAAAAATACCATGTTTGTAAATTGGTGTACCTATTGATTGTGCGGGCAGATCTGGTCTTCAACAAAGAATGAATTTCAGAACTGGTCATGTAGAAAATCAGATCCGGGTCCGGAAGGAGTTCCTCTTTGACCATCATGTGACCCATCAGCCGAAAAGCCACCCGTATTTCGTGCACTACTTTGACGAATAGGGACTGGAACAATCGACACATACGATCCGATTCTTAAACTCATAATTACCGCAAACGTTATTTTTTAAGTCAGAAATTGTGATAGCTGGTTTGCCACCATAAAATTAAAATGACCACCCTAAAAATCCATGACATCGAAAACCTCAAACCTTCGATTGTTCTCGATGGCACATACAGTTTCTGCAAATTGGTAGAATGTAGGCTAAAATTCGTCTGCGTAAAATATAATAAAATCAGAGCTGGTTAATAGTGGAGCTACATGTGCACGCAATTTTTATTTATTACCAAAATGCAATTTATTTATTGCTGCAGAGATATTTTGGTTTCTCATGCGCTCACTTGGTCATTGGTGTTAATGGCGACTTCAGATTTTCCAGAATATTCTTGATTGATTCTTCCTCTTTAATGTTCGATGGGCTTATCGGCACAGACAGCATCACCTGTAAATGGTTGGCATGCGTCAAGAAATAAGTTTACAGGCCAATTTATGTCACCAGTAAGAAACGTCTTTAGTAAAAGTAAATATTGAAAATACATCAATCTAGTGTTAAAAATAAAACTACATAAACTACTATTATTTATTTTTGAGCACTCTTTAATCCTAGATTTATTATAACCATACCAGCACATTTGATTGTTTGCAAATTCGACTCAACCTACTTGTAAGACTTCAATTAATTTTATCGGATCCATTCCCCAAGAGATTGACGAAAGGTCGTACTGAAAACAATGAAATAGTTTTAGTTTGCTGTCACTTACTTCATCATGTGGAATGACGTTGGATTTTGCGATTTTAATTTCAAACCTCATTGTAGCAGCGATGACCGTGTCGTCTAAGAAACTCGCGGAACTTGTTTCCGGCTTCCTTTGCTTCTGTTTCTAGCCACTGGATGGCGGTCTAATAGAAAAATCATCAATGATGTTATTAAAATAGATGTTCCAATTTCCGCGGCAGGTGCTTGCGATGTTTCAATGAAATATTTCCCGTTTATGTGATTTGAAAATGAATTATTTGTATTTGTACCTCGGGATCCATGTTACTGAACTCTGTTGAATTTATTTCGTTGTCGATTGCTGCACCTAGCTCCTAAAACGAGACAAATAAAAATTTAAAACAGAAATAAATATATAAAGGCGTAAACGATTGAAGGCATGTCCCTCAACAATCGACAAATATTAACATATATGCTTGTCCAATTATATAAAAACAAAATTATATTAAAATTTGCTTGTGGTCAGTTCACAAAAAAATGAGATTCATTTAATTTTTATACTGTTAATTGACAGATGTAGATGTAGAAATAATTGAGAAAAACCGATTAAATGTAAATAAAATCAGTGTTATTAAGTGTTATAATATTGTGTAGTGTTCATAATATGTAATAATGTGTAATATATAACATAGTGTTCATATTTAAAAATTCATTACAAAAGTCAAAAGTTTGTTCTCAAATTCAGGTTTCAAATTTTATTTGATTTTACCTTCAAACTTGAAGGTACATCCCCGCTTATGGAACCATTAGCATTTCCAATCAGGGCTGCAAAATCGTTGTACTGGTCGAGTCCGTAATCTATACAAAATGCGTAACGCTACTTTAGCTGACTGACAAATTGGCAACAGATTGTCAGAATTCTAATGCCAGAATTCGTCAATACGGGATGTTTTTTAAAGCTGATACGTACCACTAGATGATCCTTTTAGCATTCCCAGCACAGTTACGTTCCACAGTATGGATGTTGTGCTCATTTTAATATGCACGGTATATACCTTTTCAATAATTAAAAAACTAGATAAATTTTTCTATCCTACTGGCAACTTTATTTTATAAGTAAAATTTAGTTCTAATTTTAATTTTCAATTTTAGTGCGTAATCAATCGTCAATTTTGCGAAGAAGTTTACCCAAGAAACATTAAATTTATCAAGAAAATCTTTAGCACTGAAATGTTTCGTTTTACGCAAAATAAAAAATGGCGGTGCGCTCCTCTACAATGGACTTCAATTTTGAACGCCAAATTAAAAATTAAATTGATGACGTCGCACAGTCCCACGTGTGCATGGTGGCAATTCAAAATGTAAAGTCTTGATATCGCGTGTGCTTAATTTCATTCAATACGGTAAATGCTATAAGAATTTTTGAATCGACGCCTTTTTTATTGTACACACTGGTATAAAATTACAATCTTTCAAGATGGCCGCTTAATATGCCTCCTCGTTTATTCGGAAAAGGGGAAAGGTGGTATTACTTACTTCGTCGATGTCGAATAGAGACGTTTCGATTCTCGCCAGGAGGTCCTCGGCGCTGCTCACGGCTTGTGTCGGCACGCTGAAATTGGTGTAACGAGCTTTGGCTGCATCCAGAAATCGCTTTCCCAATATCATGCACTTTAAAGATAAGGAAATGCAATTTCTCGCGCGTTACGTACACTTTATCGGTGTGGGGGTGGGGGGGGGGCGCTACGCTACGATGAGTCTCCCCCAAGTTCGCACTAGTCGGAAAAAATAAAACAACCATCTCGATGTCTACCAATATAGTAGCAAGAGGAATTGAGATGAAAATCAGGGGATCAGGGATTATTTTGAATGACAAAGGGAAACAAAATTGCGTAGGAGTTGAATGTCAATTCGACTTCTACGCAAGATTGGGTCGAATTCGGAACAGAGAGGAACGCAAATTATCTGGAATTAGGATTTTTACGCTGCTGAAAACTTTTGATGTTCTTTATTTTTGTCTTTCCTTCTTGTGAAAGTTGAGTTTGAAGCTTAACAAATATCTCAACCTTATACCAGATCAGAATCAAGATTAAAGCGAGTTAGGATAAGGTTTTGAATGAACTTGAATATCACTGTACAAACACGGTCACTGCAAAAAGTAACTGTCTAATTTTAAGATTTTTTCTTTCTTAAATCTGGTGGCACTTTGACTGATTAGTGATCATCTTAAACTTTAAATTTATAGATGCTGATTTTCAGACGCTCGTTGTTCTATGAGCAAGCCGCCAAATTCTTGGTAAGGTGTTGCTTACTTTAAGGTTAAATAAACGTCTTAAAATTAATAACAATGAGAAACAATAATTACCTTGACCACCACATTAAACAGGGACTTAATTCCAGTCCATGCGCCGGGAATCTGGAACCTCTTCAACGCCAATTCTTGAAGTTCTTGATCTTTGATGGCTCGTCCATGGACACCCAATTCCACACCCAATGACATTGAGCTGATCTTTTTGGATAATCCGAATAACTTTTGCTGAATAAGTCAAAGCATAAATATTATTTAAGAAATATTTCAGATGTAATCGTAAGCCAAAAGATACATGAAAAATTAAGGAGTTTTTTTTTATTTACATTGAAGCGTTGTTTATAAATTGATTCGGACGTACAGTAATTATCTTTAATTATGAACAACTTATTAAAATTAATAAACCTTCCTTTGGGAACGTTTTAAAGTTTCGAGACTTATGTAGTCACAATACATTAGTCTTACAAATAAAATGAATACGTCAGAAAATCACCTTATAAAGGGGTACCAATATTTCAATCTTTTTTATAAATTCCACGTCGAAACATGTATGACCAAGAGGTCTCTTAATAGATATTTTAATCTAAGCGGTGTCGTAAATTAATACTTCTTGAATTAAAAAATATATTTAGTAACTTACGTAAATTTTGTCAACGATCAGTCGATTGCAGTACACGATTGCCCCTGGACTAAGAATGGGATTTAATCTGTATCGATCCATCTTGTCGGAGTTCATATTCTGGAAAAGAAGTGTATTAAATTTTTCGAATTTTCAAACTGAGAGACGAAAACGAAAATGCGTTTGTTCGGGTGTATCTGCTCCTTACTTGACCGGTGGTCTGTATCATTCGAATCGGGCAGGTAATTGTTAACGATGACGAAGCTCCCGGAAAGACCTCCCTGCAAAAATAAGATGACATCGATTATATATATCGACGGACCAAATTTAATAAATAATAAGCGGACCAAATTTAGCTGTGCAGGACAAATAATCCAGGACCGAGTTTATTGCCCGTCTTGTTAGACATTCTTCCCTCATGAGATCCCCCAATTTAATATGCTGTCAAATCCGTCGTGCGGAAATGACAGATACCATCCATCAATTTATTTGACACTTTCCAAACTTTTTGACTCGCGAAGCCCTTTTTAGAACCAACTCCAATGACGGAGCTCATTAAATGATACCAAATTTAATGGCAGAGCTCCATATCATAATTAATGTCATAATTAACGGCGTTTTATTATTTATTTTTTCCAGGAGTGGTCGAGGAGCCCCTGGAAAATGACTGCAGATTTGGGAACAATTTGGGAAATGAGGTTCTAGCGAAATGATGCGCCCTTGGTGGCGGAACTAAAAAGATGGATATGCTTTTGCAATATTTTGTTTTTCATAATAGAGACAGTTTTATTATTTAAAAAATATTATTTTTTCATTTAATGGATAAGAAAATGTAATTTTATGGTGGGGGAATCAATAAAAATAGAACGCTCAATTTGAAATAAACTAGATTATAAACGCGAAATCACAAGCATGAACCTTACTCTTAGTCGGGTCAACCAATGACCATCACAGACCGAAGGCCTGTTAGGCCGTGGTCTATGACGGTCATTGGTCGACCCCAATAGACCATTTTATAGCTCAGTCGAGAGTGAGATCTGAAAATGACAGTTGTAGGTGGCGCACTGACTTTTATGCCCGCCGCGTGAAAGAAATATTCAATCGGAGTGTCAATCTCACCCGACGTTGGCCGTCGTAAAACGTTCGTTGTCCGTTATGAGCGGCGAATCGAACTCGTGCATCATCTCGTAGTCGGTCTCGTTGAGGTGCGTCGTGATTGGTCGACACTGCGGCACGTGATAGAAGCGAACGAATAGGTTTAATCAATTGGCCCACCGTTATCAAAAACGTAATTATAATTCGTTTTTTTTTTGTTACCTGTTGTAACATCGTTAAAATCGTTTAAAGATGGGATTGACAAAAAAATGAGTTTAAAAGAAAAATTAAATTTGAAATCTAATATTATAATCCTTCACGGTTACGATGTAATAGTGTAACACAAAGGTTCCCAAACTTTTTAACTTGAGGAACCCATTATATTTCCAGTTTCTATGGCGGAACCCCTTAGGTGCCATCAATTTCAGTAGCGGAGCACCATGTCATACATTATACTCAAATCATAAAAATGATCTTTCTATAATATGAAAACGCATGACCATGCGGGACGAAGATAAACGAGATCGCAACAAAATGCGAAATGATGAACAAACGAACGTTATAGATGTAAACTAAACGTGTTTAATTACATGTAGATAAAAACACTACATGGTTTATTGGTACCGTGGGTGAATAAATGCTTCGGACATGTCCACGGCAATCATAGATGGCGGTGTTGCTGTGGGCATGTCCGAATAAATACCCGTAGCCGGGCCCTTTTTCTAGTTTTAAATAAACGTACGATTAGGTTCAATATTTTAAGGAATGACCCTCCGCCACCAGAAACGTAATTGTAATCGCTCAATTATTCAAATATGTGATTGATAAAGAATAATTAGGTTTAAAAGAAAAAAATAATTTTAAATTTTAGCCAACCTGGAGCAGAAAGAGGCGGCCATCTTTGATGGCGTATTCGATGTCCCTGGGCCCGCCGTAACATTTCTCCAGAAACACAGCCACCCGACCCAAAGAGATGGCCTCGCCCTCCGACATGGACAGTTGCTCGGATGCCTCAATACTGGTCTTTCGTTCAACCACACCTCCCTTTTCTTGAGTTGGAACAACAATATTTAGTCGAGGTCACCAAAATCAATTTTTCCTTTTTTATTACCGCGCGTTCATTTTCTTACCTCCCAGTTCGAGTCTTATTTTCTTTTCTCCCATATCCTTATCGTAGATTATCAGCCGAAGACCATCGTCCAGTTTCTTTAAGACAATGGTGTCCGGTTCCGATATACCGGATACCACGCTCTATAAAAATAGCAAACAGGTAAAAAATAATATGCAAATAAGCAATTAAAAAATACGGTATTTCTGATGGCAGGAAAATAATTGTTAAAAGGTACATTAGCCGAAAATAATATCATTTTGTATTGGTTACAAAATAACAAGTAAACAAGCTTACATCTCCCAAACCATAATTAGCCGTTATGACGATATAGCCGACGTTATTCGACACCGGATGTGACGTAAACACCACACCGGCGATGTCGCTGTCCACCATTTCTTGCACCACGACCCCCATACCGCTGTTAATGATCTGTCCGTTATTTCTGTACGGCGATAGATAAATAGTGACCATTTGATGAAACCGTTTTAAAGGAAAAGTTATTAAAATGAGTCATTAATATTTGATATTAACTATTTTACCTTTTGTATTCGACTGAGCGGAAGGCAAACTGCGAGGCCCAACATTTGGTGATGGCTTGGAAAATCTTGAAATTAATTCAAATAGAAATTGCACGTAATATAAATGACACGGTCCCTTATCTGCTACAGAAATTGTGCGGGTATGACTGCATTTGCAAAATTTGATCAGTGCTTTGCGAAGAAGAACGAAACTTACGTTGTTATTACCAATTACACCCAAGACTGTTTCATTTTGCCCGGCGGCGGACATTTCCACGCCATCTTCACCTATTGAAAAATAAAATAAATCGATATTATCTCTTAATTGAAATGAGAAAAAAATATCAAATAAAAATACATGGACTTTTTTTGGCGTATTTCTAATATGACGATCATTAATTCTAAAGCGAACAATACTTGTTTACTCGCATTCGACGCATTCCCATTGTTTATACAATTTACAAAATCCCGTTTGTTGAAACGGGCTCCTTCATTGTAATTGTAAATGGACTCACCAATCGCGGATGATCGTACAGCAAACTGTAGAGTTTCGTAATTGTCTCCGAAAATTGAACGAAGGTGTTCCTGGATTGCTAGTTTCATTTCCGTCGAAAGATGCGAATTTTCAATTGAATCGTAGGTTCTGAAAAATGTTACAATATTTGAAAAAGCTTATGAATAGGTACATTAAATTCAATTTCCCCTATTTTTTTAATTTAGAAAGGATAGAAATCCTTACTCTTGGCATTCGTCGGGCAAATGTCCCACCAGTCTGCTCCTAAAATTTGTTTAAATAAATCAATATGAGGTTTAATAAACAAAATAAAACAACACAAATATCGTGACAGTATTTTCAATTTACATTACCATGCCACATCTTCCAATTTTGCGATTGCATCTTTCAAGTGTTCGTTGTCGTTTAAATGACGATAAAACGAATTTTTGGTCAACGAAAATCCCTTCGGAACATCAAACTGTAAACAGAATGGTTTCCAAAAGGAACAAAATTTTTCATGAGTTACGCCTTGCTACATTTGCCGATTATGTAAGATTATTAAAGTAATCGCTGAATAAAACATTCAGCGATTACTTTAAATGCCTTGTTTGATTGGTTACTGCAAGTTCTGGGTGCGATGACAAATCCAATATATTGGGAATATATTCCCAATTCTAAAACCAACCTGATAGTTTTGCGTTTGCGCACTCATCATGAGCGCCAGCGAGGCGCCCTTTCCTCCCACCAGATGGCAGCATCGACATGCCGGGTCTTCCAATGACACTACCAGCAGGTCATCAGCTTCCCTAGACAGAACATCTGTGAAAAAAGTCATCAACTTGTACCAGCGTTACTACCAAGGACGCCATGGAGCGGTTAAAACGACAGTGATGTAACCCATATTTTTTTAGTTAGGTGTAAAAATATGCAAACACATGTTAAACAATGTACACAAATTGTGAAAATGTCTAGGTTCTGGTACAACGCCGATAAAAATCAACAGAAGTTTCTAGAACCCATAGGTGTCTATGGAGTAAATAAAATCAATCGTTTTCACTTCTAGTAAAAAAAAAATGAGTTACACCACTTAGGCTTTAACCGCTTCAGTCATGCAGATCGATATGCACGATCGCGCCGTAATTTCTTGCACAAAGACCCCATTAGTTATAGGATAATAAAAAGTAATGTTTCCAAGAAATTCTTTTATTTACGAATAACGAATTACCACACTGAAAGACCGTGGGGGCCCGTTAAACTGATGAATTTGTGAGTCGCGGTGAAGCGTTCCCGAAATTTTTCGCGCAATCTTTAAATTTTTCTTTTTGCAAGTTGGGATCTTAACGCAATTTGGTTTTTTAAATCGAACCAAGATAGCTTGATGAATAGGAACCTATCTAGTGCCGTTTTTTTCCGCTTTGTATTAAAAAATAACAAACAGTTGAAAAATTGTTTGTGTTAATTAACACAAGCAATTTTTCCTAGGAAAGGAACTTTATGGAGGAATTTAGGAACGCCTCTATGTTCCTTTTATTTCTTGTGGAACTGGAACGGTTTCTTTTTATAAGGAAATAGAACGGGAGTTCCTGTTCTGCGTAAAGGTTTTTTTTTAGCCATAACCTTCAATTTTCTAAGAGTACAATGTTCCAAAGTGTGTCATCAGCTGAACAAATTTGCAGCATCAAATAGAAATTGTTAAAGATTTTGATCATTTGAAAGCTTTTGGTCTGTGTCCGCAAATCTACGTTTGTCTTGCAAATTAGTTCCCGAAAAAATGTTTTTTAAAATGTTTTTTAATCGAAAGAACGGAAAAGTTCCAAATTCCTTTTGAAAAGGCACTTAGAAACGTCTAGGTTCCTTTCAATTTTTGAGGAACTGTAACGGGAACTAGTTACTTTTTTCATAGGAGGAACGGGAACTGGAACCCATCACTAAAAAATGCCATTCTGCTTACCTGCATCCATTAGTAGAGGCTGCGATGTCTGTTGGTGGATACCGCATCCGAGCGACGCTTGCGGGCGCACCATCTCCACAATGCCGTACGCCTTGGTGTCATTCAGAAAACCTGTAGCCATCTTGGTCACAGATTCGCTGGCCCATTCGTCGTCACGAAACACCCTGAAACCGCTGTGCTCTTCCAGAGTCAAGCTCAGCACGTAAGCTTTCCCATCTGAACGCATTTATCAGATTTAATTACAAAGTTCACCTCAGCATGAATTGCCGAAATGAATAGTTTTGCATGGCATGGTAGCAGATTGTCGGATAAATATTCGATTGATGCTCGTACGTACGTACATGAGATATGTACGTACTTTTCAATGTTTGTCGATCGAATGTTGAATCAGAGATCTCAATTGAGCAAAATATTTGCATAATTACCTGCAGTGAAGCGAAGGCACAGAGAATCCGGGTTGCGATTTTCGGTAAATATTGTGGCTATATCGAAGTCACATTCGGAAATGGTATCGATTCCGAAATTTGAAGATAAAACCAAATAACCATGAGTGATACTGAAAAATAGGTCGAATAAGCGTATTTGAATTAAAAATCGTAATTGTTTGAAGCCAATATCCGCGAATCAGAACAATCAAGTACAGTAGTTCACATGTGTCAATTAAATTTACTATACGTACTTTTTCAATCCTCCGTGGACCATCGAACTGCGCAACGAGACAACATGACCATCCTAAAAAAGAATATAGCAATTAAATACTAATTATAATCGACAATATATTCACGATTATTGACAACAATCGATTAGTGCACGCTATTTAATTAAATGTAAGATATAAGTCGTAAAATGAGAATATGATTTTTTACCTCGCAGTGAACATGAATATTCACGAACTTGTCTGCTATCTGATTCTCAAGAGTTCCTGAAATATATAACAAGAAATGAAATATTATAGTCAGCAAATTTTATCAAAGATGCAAATGTTTACGAATAAATTTCCGAGTTAATCAGATTCGTTACCGTAGGTTCTGATTTTTGGTGACCAAAATTTGTAGTCCATATTGTCTTCTTCGGCTATTCTAATTTGACCTCTCATTTGACCCCACTGGTCGTATCGTTGGTCAGGATCCCTGACGAAAATTTAAGATTAAGTAGAAATTAATGGGACACTGAAATGTCTGTAGTTGACTACGAAAAGATGGAAATAGGAAAATGTTTTATATTGATTTTTAAAAATTACTGGAATTTTAAACTTACATTTGTATGCTACGCAGAAATTCCAAATTCCATGATTCCTTGACTATACTATCAGCTGCCATTTGCAGATTAAAATCGTGGCTCTGTACGTATTGATGGTAGGCCGGATTCCACCTAATAAGAAACATTTAAAGCAGTAACATATTTGATCATGTTGGGAATTTCATTTACCAATAAACATTTCAACTATAGTTGGAATAAGTACCAAGTTACTTTCTATACTGAACTGATCTTCTGTAGCAGATTTGCAAGACTTCATTTACATATACAAAGCATAAACTACCAAACTACCAAATACTACAGGAAAAAAATTAAAGGTGAGCAAATATCCACTTACATGAAGTTGAAAGAAACATCCACTTCTTCATTTTTCTCGTCATCAGACGAATCTCTTTGCGAAATTTTTCTAATGTAAGAAAAATAAATCGATAAATGATTTTTTATTCGTATAATTACTACATGTACAGATGCAATTTGTGGTAGTTTCATTGCTGTATCACTCTGAAGTTTATTTCCATAATAACAACACAATAATAACAAAAAATATCATTTTTAGATGGTTAAGTGTGAATCGCAAACATTCAAGAAAAATTAATTTTAAAAATAAATATTTTCATTGTACAAATGTTAAAATGTTTGCACAGTTTGAACAACAAAATAAAAACAAAAAATTAATTTTTGGATGGTTTATTTTAAATCGTAGACATTCAAGAAGAAACTCTTTTCATTGTAAAAATATCGAGATGTTTGCACAATTTGAACATCACTATAAAATAGGAAAAAATAATCCGTTTGATAAAATGGAGCTGCTGACTCTACTCACTTCAGGGCGCCACGAAAAACGAGTCTCCAATGGCGCAGTGGTTCCACCACTTGAATGTTCAGTCCACCGGCGTGGAACGCATTCGGATTGACGTTGTGATGTCGGCCATCCGGATGAACGGTCGTTTCGTATTGGACACCATCTTGGAGTCGTAGGTAGATGGAGGCACGTGCGAAGCGGCCGTGATGGCGCGACAGTCGAACCACGAGGGCGCCGCCCTGGTGGTTCACTCCGGCAAACTCTACAGCGTCCGATGCCTGTAAATATTTAAAAAAAATATTAATTTTCGCCTAATTTCCGCATCAAAATTTTTTTTTGATGGTCGTTTAAAAATTACTCGCAGAGAAAGATGTATAATTCAATGAAAAATACTGATTAAAACAACTAAAATCAGTAAAATAAAGTCCGAAAGTTAAGACACTTAATTTTACAGATTCTATTAATTTTAATCAGTATTTTTATTTTTTTGTTTGGTTGTCATATTGCTGTTGGAAACACACAGTAAAGTGTTTATATAAAAGCTAGCTTTAATCCCGGCTTCGCCCGGTTGTGTATTGCGCCATGCATACCTTCTGTCTTTTGTTGACTTATTTTTGACACGCGTTAATATGTTTGCAGACAAAGTTTTTTTTTTTAAATAACTTAGTTTAATTTGTGGATGCTG
>JAUJYS010003461.1:0-13065 GCA_033995665.1 Melogona broelemanni | reverse complement strand
TTCTTCATTTTTATTGTTAACCACACGGCTCCTACGAACACTTCAGATTTACAATTTCCATTATAGATCAGTTTTGTTCTCTTAAATTTAACTGCGTTGCATTACAGGAGATTTTATAACCTTGTGGTTTCTGGTCAGTTTCTTTTCTCGCTCAATACGATGTGGTCATCGATAGTCGATAACGCGAACACCGTTAGGTGGCGCAGTGGAAAAAATGCTACAGTGAGTATCATCAGATGCTTTATTTGAGAAAGCAGCATGGAACGCGCCACTGTTGTCTATGTGCGCTGTGCATTGTCGAAAGAGGGCGCACAATTTCCACCATACCGTTGTCAACAAACCAGTTTAATACCCCTTGTAGAAATGCTTTTTGGTTGAGCGTATTCAAGATATTTTAATTGTGCTTGAGCTAGGGACAGATTCGAGGTCTTAAAGATGACAGGCGCTTTCCTGGAATTAATACACAGATCGCTAGACCGAAAGTCAAAGGCACTCTCTACAATGCATTTGAAATCATATAGCACCTCTGGTGAACGCATGCATTTTGAAACGACGACCAACTCACATACGCATTCGATCGTGATGTAATGTGGCAGTATGCGTATACATTTATATTGTGCAATAAAGGACAACTGTATCAGGCTTTACGTCTCAATCGAAGCGCAATATAGAAGCGGTGACCGCTGGAATGGCCAGAAAACTCTCTCTGTCCACCTCCCGGGGCGATAGCCACCGCGGAAACTGTCTTGCATCCTCCTGGGACACCAGGTTTCAATGATCAATACTGGACCCCAATATTCGGCAAAGATCTCCATCGTTTGTTCGATCCTGTGGTACTGGCGTCACCCCTGAGCTTCCATTAGGGAGTCCAGAGCTTAGGGGTGGATCAGCCTGGCTTTTCCACCTGCCAATCTCCTTCCCTTCCCTGTCCCTTACATATCTCCATAGAGACACGAGGGTGCAGTAGTCCTGCAGTGAACTAGGCACTACGATCGGTCACTACTCATCGGTGAGCAAGTCATCGAATCGGCCCAGTTGGCCACTTGTCCATGTCGTCACCAGGAATCGGAAACGACTCGACGAATCATAACAGCAACAACAATGGCGCTACGACAGGAGGTTCGGTTTTATATGACTCACGGTGAAACTCTATGCTGAACTTATAATTACTGCCTTGTATTAGGCGTTAACTCACGTGGAGAGGGAAGGGAGAAAGAGTACTGCAATTTTTTGGTCATTGATGCGATCTCATTTTGCGGCATTGGCCCAGCCAAATTCGCGAAGTCTCGTGACGCTATTGTAATTCCCTGTCTAAAGGGGCTAGCGATTATTTTGCGTGGCAGTTAGGAAATAGCGTTTGCTTTTTGATTGGTATGGGGCGAGAGAGGGTCTCACGTGAGTGCCATGGCAAACATGGTGACCATGGAACAAGATGGCAGCCGGACTAAATGTCATCCGGTTGGCCCGGTTCGCAATCTCGCCGGCCGTTTGTTGGCCTGTCGGGGGACCCTCACCGCTGTCGTCTCGTTCCCTCAAATTGGAGCTAGCGGTTTTGCCGTAGTGCGCGAGGGCGTTTCCAAACAAGTCTATGGACGTGCGTGGTGCCTTGGCGTCGTTTTCGGTATCCGAACAGCTGTTTTTGAATAGCCTTCGTCCTACAGAATTGATCTGTTATAGTGGTGTGAAATTGTATACACGCCTCAGACCCTCTTGGTAGGCAATTTTTCTGTGATCTGGGAAATCTGGCATTGTTGATGCTGGCAAGAAACCTCGCAAATTCGATGGTGTCTATGCAGCAAATGGAGATTGCTTATACCCCTATCGAAATGGCCATGTACTCAAGCGTGCTGGAGCGGAGTGCGTTTAGAGTTTGTTTTCCCCATACCTGCATTCTCGAATGGAATTCGCCCATTTCAAATGTGACCAGAAATTTTGAAATGTGCTGGGAAGGAATCGTTTGGCTTTCGGCAACGCCATCTGTATTTGAAAACAGGTCCAACGTGCACCGATGTTTAATCATAATTTAAACAGCTATAGTAGATCACCGTTATGTCATGCGGGTTATGTTTAGAAAGGTGGAGGGCAGTAGAAAAGGGAGAAGATCACGCTCTACGGTATTTAATTTCCTTCGTACTACCTTCCGTGCTCGGTCATTTCTTAATCGAATTCCAGATGCTGTCTTTCCTGTCCGATTTCTTTCTATAGACACGGTCAATCTATTAATCTTCGCAACGCCTATCCTTGTCCATGCTGGGTACATCATTGCCAAGCGGAGTCTCTCAGGAGTACACGTATTTTATTCGCCGAGATTTGGGCATCCAGACACATTTGAAGCGTGTTAAAAGAGCGTCGATATTCGTAGCTCGACTCCCGTTATTCACACGCACGAACAAAACGATTTTCGCGACGCAGTAGCGAATTGCGTTCACAAAGACCCTTTTCACCTGTTGGATGCTCGACTGAATAATACATTCTCTTTAGGCGGCCGCTATTTTTTTTATGGTAGGCGATCTTGCTTAACACGGCATGAAACGTTTCTGCTCTGTGTATGTTAGTCGATCGATCAGTATTTCCTACCAAAAAGAATTGGTTTCTGGTTACGTCTCGATAGAAGTGCACGAACATGGTGCAATCGAGCTCAAAAATAATATGAATAGTGGCCAATTTCGATCTTCTTTGAGTGCCTCACTGGATTTCCTTGTCAAAAACGTGTGGCTATCGATCAAGCCTCTTATAATATTTTTTTGTACCGACTAAATCTATTTTTATTTTAATATTTCGAATCTGCCTAAATTACACTTTCCCTGTAGTAGTTTTAAGGTACATTTATTTCACTGGGATTTTATTTCTAAAATCTGTATTTTGAGCGTAGAGGTGGACAGTATGTTATCCATGGACAGGCCAGGGCACAAATTAGAAAATTGATTAATAAATATGAACCAATGGTTAAGATGTAAATATTGCAATGCCAAACTAACTATACATAAAGCCAGCACAGCAAGCTATTTCTGTACATGTCTTTCCCTTGTTGTGATAGCCTTTAAAAAATTTCGACGTCGCCGTGGAATTTTCCCGGCCGCATTATATAGCATCTACACCCAGTGGGAAGGCAGAATCTTGGGCCAAAAGTGAAAATGTTGTTTAAAGGGATTCTCTGTTTATGAAATTGGCATTTCTGCGGCTATCGCCTCTGGCACACACGGCTCGTTCATTGGAATCCTCTCCTCGGAATGTTGGCCCGCTAGAGCGTTGAACGGCTAAAAACGGAAATCCGTTACACGAATGATAGCCGCCGAGCTCTCGCTCTTTCACGTATTATGTGGGAAAATGTGTAAACATTATTTTTGGCGAGCGAGCCTCCGTGTGATGTGTATTTATCCGGAGTGGACAAAATCTGGTCGTTCGTGGACTTTTGCTCGTCCAAACGAATTTATTTGATTTATCTGCCAATAGGCGGGTACCGAGGCGCATTAGCAAGTGTTGGTGTAATCTGGACGTGCGGTTTAATCAGCATTTTCTGAATTTGCATTAACTGATGATGTTTAATTGATGATGCTAGGGAAGATTTAGTTACACGGCTCCTAGTTTCGAAAATTATTCAGGGAAAACCAAAACTGAAACACTCGGCATCAATTTAGAACAATTTTTAATTTCAAGTTTATTTTTTTTCCATGTTTTAATTTTAGTAGTTGCTCTATTGAAAAAAAAAAGAGATTAAAATATAACTATAAATATTTATAAAATCCTGTTTGATGCAGTGTTTTACAGTATAACATTTTATACGGCCAGTAGAATTTCAAACGATATTTTTCGACATCGAAGTATTCTTCTAAATAAAATGAGCTTTAAATTTGTTTGGTACACAGTCATTATAAGGGCATGGGGTTTATCTATTGTCCATTGGATTTGTATACGTATATCGCAATGTCTTTCCACGTTACACGCACGATTTTGTCAACGAAAACGTCGTTTCGTTTGCAAAAACAAACTTCGATCATGCGTAAGATTGGCAATTCACATGTGCATTTCAAAATAAATTTATTTGACGCCAGCCAATCCAGCAAGCTAGATTTTAAGGGCTCGATGTGGTAGCCTATTTTAGGTTGATGACGTCAAATACTGTCATTAAAAGTGTGGTCCATTAACGATTCATTAAGTTAATTGCGTTGTGGCTAACTAAACCAAGTATGCTTTGTGTCTGCTTTGACATTTCCATCGCTTATGTTTTCTATCCGGCTCAGTTTGGGAGTTTATATTCGAGAATAAATGCAGTGACTGAGTCAATATAATTGGCTGTCAATCTTTTGGCAGCCCGTCGCCTTTCCCTCGCATACTCCCACGAGCAATTTTCCTTTGAAACTTTGGATCGGGAACACAGGTTGTCTGTTCCGATAATCGGCTTTGGTCGGAGTGATGAATCGCTCGCTAGTCTCTGTTCCACACGACGCGTCGCATCTAAATCACTCTTTTGTGACGTTTACTTAAGCATATTTTCGTGAGTGGGTTCCCTCTAGACTGTTCCAACAGAGATAATTGAACTCCCCACCCCTTCTTATTGGCTGCGATTTTCCGTAGTCCAACTGATTTTTTTGTGAAATATCGATTGTTTCTGGCAATTTTTTTTCGTTCTTTTATTATCAACACGTCGGTGCAGATTATTAGCTTATATCAATGCGCTAAAAAAATTGGACAGCAACAGCGACTTTTTTGTAAATAAATAACTTTAGTGAATAACATTACAGGAAGTTCTGTTTTCCTTGTAGGAATATAACCTTATAGCTCATGAGATGCACATTTTTACCAGTTCTTAAGGATCAAAGAAATGAGAGCCCACACCGGAAGTCGAATCCGGTACCGCTGGACCACAGTTGGTTGCAATACTTACTGGGCTATAATAATAAATCAAAGTATGGTCACATTCTACGAAGCCAACGGTCCCGGATTCGATTCCCGGCGCAGGCTTTCGTTTATTCGATCCTGTGGTACTGGCGTCACACCTGAGCTTCCATTAGGAAATCCAGAACTTAGGGGTGGATCCTGCAGCCTGGCTATTCCAGCTGCCAATCCCCTTCCCTGCCCCTCCCACATATCTCCATAGAGACACGAGGGTGCAGTAATCCTGTAGTGCACTAGGCACTTCGGTGATTTAAAAAAAAAAAAAAAAATCACCAAGCACCATTTTGATGGCATGAGGTCATGATTTCTGTATAAATCATTTACTCGATTTTAAATAATTGCATTTTATAAGTCAAAATTGCGAACACCCGTGGTACTACTGTATTCGATCATACATGTATGTTACCATAGCAACACAATGGATGCATTATCGTCTGTATTGTTAAAATCGATTTGCAAGGAAAATTTGATGTAGTCCTTGAACCTACCCTGGTCCCTGGATGATCTCCTATAGTTTTATTCACTATTTGATTGGATAAAAAAACACAATATGTATCTCGTGAAGGAAAATCTGTTTGATAGCATTCAATGGTATCGATCGATCGATGCAACCAGTGTTCCCCGGGTGTTCGCCTAACAGACTGGCCTCGCCTTCTGCCCGGTCGACTGAGATTTATCGCCGACGCGGGAGTGATAAATGAATCCGGTTGTCGTTGTGTGGTTTTATCGTAACCGGTTAACGTTTTCACCTGAATGTCTGTGCCACCAACCATCTCTTTATCCCACCTCCCCCGCTATTATTTCCCCCTATCCTACTTTTATTTCCCTACCACCCGCACTACTGCTCCAACCACCCACAATACTGCTAGACCTTATTATTCTACAGATGACTTTTACCTACCTGAGACTCAAGTACATGTACAAGTATTAACGATTTTCGACGTAGAACTACGTCTTTGTTTGCATGTGGATAACGTGGAAACGGAACGGATACGTAACGAAATATGCTGACATGGATTAATTTGGTGCGCATTAAGAAAATTCTTTATAGGGAAATTAAATATGCCGCGACCCATTAGCTTTGCGTGCCAACATTTAATCTGTTTCTGTCCGTTATGTGCCAACGTTTCTGAGGTCACCCTCTCCACTGGAATAAATTTCGATAGACGTGGCTGACGAAACTGGGTAACTGCCAACTAAACCTGACAAAGTCCTTTTTTTAGAAAAGAATTAACATTTTATGAGATGTATTCAATTTCTACAGACGCAGCGTTTCTATTGAGAAACCGATGAAATTTTTTGATTTCGGTGGTTACTTACTTCCACATGCAGTGACAAACACGTAACGAAGCCATACCTGTTACTGAATGATCTCAAGAGGCTCTACTTTCGATGTTGGCACAAATACAGCTGAGCTTATGTACTGTATATTTGTTTCCAATGCTACTACGTGCGTAGTCAGTAGTCATGTTCTCAGTAGGCCATTCGCCGTGTGTGTGTATGCTTCTTCGCCGTCCCCCCGCTCTAGGTAATTAGGAATTAGATTGATGAGGACATCGTCGCGTGTCACCGCCTTGTAGACTCTTGGCTGCCCGCGTTCCGTATAATTTTCGCGACAACGTTTTGTTGTCGTTATCTCGCCTGGCAAACTGCGTCTTCCGCGATTATGCGCACCGGGCCACTTCGTTTCCACCAGGAATTTTTGATGTATTTCGAGTCGGGGTGCGTCCGCCATTTTTACTAAACCGATTCCAAGCTTTTACGTTAAAGATTTTTGAATACTGGGCCGCTGTGGCAAATCCCATATCGAAATCATTTAATATATTAGGTAAATTAAAAAAAAAAAAACTCAAACCAAGGCACATTTCGAAAATTAAGAAAGATGTTTCAGATTAGGGACTCTTAATTAGCGGTAATTTATCTTGTGCTGATTTTTGACTGTGTTTTCATACAAAAATCCTAAGTAATCCTGTATGGTAATCAAGATTGAGCGTTCATTTATAATAACACCATTTTTTGTCGTGGAGGAGATTACCAAAAATAAAAGCTTTTATTTATATCGACCCTCAATATTTGAGTACATGCTATGTTACGTAGCTAAATGCTAGTGAATAACGCCATGTTACGTAGCTTGAAACTATGGCGCACCCCAACTCGAAGAACTTCGGAAAGTCCTGATGGAAAGGCAAACCTCCTTGCGCCGAGGTTTTATCTCTTTGATGGGTTCTCTCATCTCTCGACTAGTCTAGCGTTCGGAACAACCTTAGGTCGGCGCGAATATGGATTAATAACCAACTCTTGGTTGGAAAAATCATGCGGCAGAGTGAAGGTGCCCTCCGTGTCAGATGCCGCAGATTCCTGTTCTTTTTCATTTCGTTGGCGAGACCCAACTTCCTCCTTCCTCTCTTTCCCTTTGAGACTAGAGTCGACAGGAATTCTAGCTATTCTTCGTCTTAGTTTAACCCAACCCCGTCATGCCCGTCATCTGACCCAAAATCCAGGGCTGCGTTACAGACCTCGATGTTCAGATTTAATCATTTCTCTTCCAACGGGCACTCATTTAATTGTGCTCCGTTAAAAAAAAAAATTATTTCCATGGGCCATGGTTAAAATCTAAGCAGAGTAAGTGATACAATGATAAATATGAGAATTGTATTTTTTATCGTTGTTTGACGACCACCTGCGCACCAACTACCTTGAATAAATCGTGCCAGGTTTCGCTCTAGACGCCATACATGCAGTGGCGAGGCACCGGATGTCCTACTTTGGTTATGTCATGCAGACGGATGCTATTTTAGGGAAGGATATCATGCTTGGGAAAATAAAAGGCTGCCGAAAAAGGGGAAGACCACACATGAAGTGTATGATCGTACCTGATTAAAAATAAGTAAATTGGGCGTACGCCATTGTGGATTTAACCCCGTCAATTCAGCGCTCTGATCGTCAATAATAAAGTGAACAGGACAAGCGGAGAAAGTGAGAGTTCTCTTCCCGAATGTATCACTCTACGTTTTCTTATACTCACTTTCAATGGGAGAGCTGAAGTATTCAATAATTATTCAAATAGATTCTTATTTTAACACATGCATGGAAAAGTGGTATACATTAGGCGTTATCATAGGTGTGCTCTAAACCTCATTATCATTGCGCAGGCGACTCAGTTGCTAGCTGCCAGGAGGAAAAAGGCAAAGTTGTGGAATTTATTTATGTTTTTTTTTTGCTTTCTTTTGATTCTTTTCATCTTTTCGCATTTCCGCGCAAGCAGTTTTCATTTCCTCTTAACACAATTTTTTTTTACCGCGAGGCCCACTTGATTTTTGTTTGCGGAGCGTGTTTTTGGCTGCGGCGACTAAATCCTTAAGCGATGTCTTTGGCGCAAAGCGCTTCACATGTGGATTGCCTGCAAACTGGCGTTGATCGAGTTATGTTCATCTCGCGTTTCGCGAGGGGCGCGTTTTGCTCGCTGAGTCTCGGTGCGGCGCACTTTTATTTTAATAAACCAACGCTATGATTGAGTTACGGGATGGGGTAGGGTGTTGTGTAAGAGTTTTTAGTCGTTGATGCCTTAAGCCAAGGAACTGGTAAGGTAGATTATCAATTCGTATTATCTTGATCTGCCGAAAACCAACTTCACAGTGATAAACTGACCAATGTGACTAAAAATCGGCAATTTAAATATTTATATTCTTTATTTATTCGACCGAAAACACATGCACTTTGAATAGACGTGTACGACTCATCTTTCAAGGTATATACAAAGTAAAAGGATATTAGGAGCCGTTTAAGAAACAAACATGAAAAAAATGGCTAACCTAGACCATTTAGGGAACGATACGGCAACTTTAATACGTTAGTATGTGTGACGAAAGAGACTTTCAAGGTATACTCGTATACTACCAAACCAACGACAAAGTCACACAACCTCGCTAACAAACTATTGATATGCATACATTAGTCGTTCAACACATACGCTTTCAATACTCGTACATTCCTAACGAACACCATATAAATATATTTTAAAAAATGTGCACGTACTTTGAACTTATCACGCATTTTATATTCCTTGATAAAAATCAATTGAAAAAGAATTGCTTGACTTTCCCATACTGAAGTACAACAAAT
Organism: Melogona broelemanni; assembly: GCA_033995665.1. NCBI lineage: Eukaryota > Metazoa > Arthropoda > Diplopoda > Chordeumatida > Chordeumatidae > Melogona > Melogona broelemanni. The sequence goes on along the minus strand of JAUJYS010003461.1, from coordinate 4,047 downwards.
GATTCGATTCCATCCGATCAGGAATTGTGGTATGGAGATTGAGTCGCGAAACACAAAACATCAAACGGGTGGCATTGGCTCAAATATGATCGATATTTGTTGACACGGAAGATTGGAAGACACCCTTTACAAAAGGTATTGAGAAGAGAGTCGAGGAGTCACGGGGCGTGACCACTTGACGACACCTGAAGAGCCATTCAGTGGAGTGAGCTTGAAATATTGACAAAACAGTGCATAACTGCTTCGACGCGTGTGCCCACCTAAGGGAGCAAAGATGGTTGTGGGAAGGGGGGCGTTTTCCAATACGTGCGAACCTAGATATACAAGTGTGCACTTGTGTCTGCCGCCTGTGTAAAAATGACGCCGCGCTCTTCAGTAAGAAGAACGCTGTCAATCGACAACCACCTCCTCCACCTAGGAAAAGTTTTAGACATAAATTCGGTGGCTCGGGGAATGATAGGCGAATTTGTTTATTTTCTATGTGACATTTGTAGATTGCGCAGTAGTGACGAGCCTCTGACATTCACGAGTAATTACAGGTGTATATGCCGTTGCTAAAGATATTGTTACAGTTAGAAATTAGTTGCAAGGAAAAAATTTGGCGTAATTTTTGCACGATATAATGTTCATCTCAGCTAAAATTCATCGTGTGTCCGCGTAGGAATGCAAAAATAAAATTAAGAAGTGCATGTAAAATTAAGATTATACATTTTGTACTATCGTGAAAGGTAATTTTGGATAATAATTTAAAAAGTTATCAAGAAGTTTCCGTTTCCCGTCTCCACTGACCGAAGACTACAACTATTTTTTATGTGCATGTAAAAAAAAAATCAAAAATCAAAAATCGCCGAACCGAGTGAGTCAACGATGAACGAGATTAAATCTCGTATGGTACGCCGATTTTCAGTGTACCTGTACGTTTCCATTTTTTTAACTGTGTTCCTACGCGGATATCCACATGTAATGTAAATTTTAGCCGTGATGAACATTCTATCGTTAAGGGATTACGTCAAATTTATCCTTGTAACTTTTTTTTTTTACTTTGATCAAAGTGATCCATTGTAAAAACGATCAACGGTACCCTCTGCGTCTTTTTTCTTATAAAATGATTTCCATATAAAATGACGAACGTAAAAAAAAAAGAAATATCGACTTGTTCTTGACATACCATAAAATACAAGGCGCTAACTTAATTAGGTCGAAATGAAATTACGTTTCCGCAGTGTACACATGCTGCGTCCCATTTCGTTTTCCGGGAAGATTCGACAGACTACAGATTTGTTATTCCCGAGTGTCGTTTTCCGGGCACAAATCTTATCGGGTGGATTTGGGTGAAGCGCGCGAGGCTCTCTCGGCAAAATTTAATTTGATTGTGAGATTCGATTGCGAAGACAACGAACGGCAATAGTTTCCGTCGATAATTTATCTATCGAGTGAGGGGGTACTTAAGAGTCGTCTCTTTTCCAACACATAACAATTGATCGAAGTCTATATCGAGCTAATAAAATGGGTTAGGTACCGGGGCTCTGATGTCATTTGAATGCTCAAATTGAATGAGAAACGTACGTGGCGCAGGGCCGAATTGAGCATTCGGCCGGCGAGCCGATCTGGCAGCGTATTGAGCAGAGTCGTGGTGTCATATTTTTCATGGAAATAAAGAGCTGATGTGGTTGAGCTCTGCCCCAGAGCCGTCGAGCTACAACTATGGCTATTTTCTGTTTGCGTCGGCTATTTCGACTTCTTTATGTCTTGAGTCTGCCAACGGTGGGAACGATCCATTGGTTGCAACTGGCTCCAATACCGAGTTCCAACTTTTGAAGAATAGTTAAATTTGCCTATAACGAAGTGGTTCTCGAGGGCCAAGACTCGTAAAGTTTCTGAGAAAAATGTGTTATTTTTCTTTCGTTTTTACCTTTTTGTTTTATTTTCTTTCCTTTACTCTATTCCTTTCTTTTAACTTTCCTTCAACTTTACACTAGCTATCGCCGTGCGCCTTTCTGTTAACCGTTGGCTTTAGTTTTGTTTTAGCTTCCCAATTCGCGGAATATTGAGAAGAAAGACGTTTGTTATGGTTACAAATGACCTGTTTAATCAACTAAGCTCTTACGAAACGCCAATATTAACCATCCTTTCGAGTTGTAACTCGGCATAGCAAAAATATGACTACCATTGATTACCGAAACCCAACACCAAACACCACACACACACGCATACGCACGTACACCGAACATTGGTCACGTTGACAAAATCAGAATAGAAAGATGACCGCCGTCGCGGCCGAATACGTACATGTACTTACATATAGTTTCGATTGACGGCCGCCGCCGCGGCGCATGTGTAGTGCGGGCAGGGCGAGGCGGGCGAGGTCCCGCCGCCCCCTCCACCCTCGTCGTCGCTCACCACGGCGAATGGCGGGAACCCCTCCATGTTGCCGCTACTGTGGCGCCCCTGGTGGCGATGCCGCAGACTCCCCAAATGCCCGCCGCTGCTGTACTGGGCGTCGCCGTTGCTGGGGTAACAGCAGTAGCAACACAGCAGATCGGCGGCCGCCCGCCGCAGCCCCTTGTGGAGCACTAGAAGTAAGGTAGGATTGACGATGGCGTGGACGAAGGCCACGTGGAGCGTCACCTCGTAGCCGAGAGTGTAACTCTTGGCGGTAGGATCGGCGATGGTCAGGATGAAGAGCGGACACCAGAAGAGGACGTAGGCCACGGTGGTGATGACAAACATCTTGACCCGTTCCACTCCCTCTCGTTCCAGCCGGTGGACATACCCGCGGACCCGGCGGTGGTGGTCGGCCAGCCCGTCGTCCCCCCCGCCGCCCAGGGAGTCGCACTGGACTGAGACCAGGGCGGTGACTAGGCTGGCCGCCCGGTCCACCTCGGCCAGGCGGGCCCGGCGGGTGAAGTCCCTGTACAGTTTGCGCAGGTGGAAGAAGGTGAGGCCCACGCACAGGAGGTTGACCAGGATCCACAGGATGTTGAGCACGTGGTGGCGCATGGGGCCGTAGACGAGGGGACAAAGGTCGAGCAGGTCCTGGCTGACGGCCAGGGCGCCGGTGAGGAAGGTGGGGCCGAGGTTGATGGTGAGGCCGGCGAACCAGATCATGCCCATGCCGAAGATGACGCAGTGGGGGCTGTCCATGAGCAGCGGGAGGGGGTTGTCCTCCTCGTTGGGGATGAGGGGAGCGTCGTTGAGAACGGTGGTGAGCATGTTGATGGTGCTGACGGTGACTAGGAGGACGAAGGTGGTCTCCAGGAGGGAGCAGCGGCGGAGGGATTGGCAGCGGAGGACGCTGACGCCGAGTGGGACGAGGATGGCGGCGCGGGCGCAGTCCACCAGGGCCTGGTGGAAGAGGAGGCCCTGCGACCATCTGCTGGGTGGACATAAAAGAAATTGGGACGAGGATGGGGATGGTGGGAGAGAGAATGAGCAAGGTTAGGGGCTGACTGTCGTAGTGGTGCCGCCTCAGAGGTGACAATTATTGACTTGTCTTCTGTCAAACAAGAAGATTCGAAAATAAATTGCCCTACTAGACTGTACCTTCGTTTGAAGTATACCGATACTAGGATATGTGGTACTACCGGCCAATATTGTGCAACCGATAACGTCTTTTCTAATTTTTTAAAATCAATATTTGATTTATCGACCAGATATACAGTTAATATTAAGAGCGTTCTATAACTTTCCTGAATCATTAAAAAAAGCGTTTAAAAACGCGCGCACGGTGATCTCTAGTTCGATTCCCGGTTCGGGCTCATTGTAATTCGATTTCGGGGTCCTAGTGAAATTCTACCCCTCCATAAATGTTTCATGCGCTTATAGTTCTACAGAATTTTCTGTAGTGGATTAGACCACTACAGGGATTAGATCACTAGAAAAAATATTATTAAGTATTAAATTGAAAAAAAAATTATCTTTACGAACGTAATTGTTTTTAGTGATTCGTAAATGTTCATTGTGATTCATTGGTGATTTCAGCCTTGTTCAGTCTGAGAGCATAGTGAACCAGGAAACACCCTGTATACCCAGGAGTGTTGTTAGGCA